>SJYQ01000478.1:1239708-1250262 GCA_006410935.1 Redunca redunca
GCTATAAAGTATCCAGAGAACAAATAGCACAATGACAGAGGTAAGCTCTTCCCTGTCACTAATTGCTTTAAATGTAAACAGGTGTTAAACTCTCCAATGAAAAGGCAAAATTGGCAGCATACCTAAAAACATATGATCTGACTATATGCTGTCTACCAGAGACTCATTTTAGATCCAAAGACAAAAATACATTGAAAGTGAAAGGATGGAAAATGATATTCCATGCAAATAGTAACCAAAAAGGAGCTGTCAGTAATATCAGACAAAATAGACTTTAAACCAAAAAAGTTTATAAGAAAGGATATTTATGTTAATAAAATTTTCAGTACCATAGGTTATGACTGTTAAATTATAAATATTTATGCACCTAATGAGACTATCAAAATATATGAAGCAAAATTTGATAGAATTAAAAAGAGAAATAGACAGTTTTACAATAATAGATGAACACTTCAATCACCACTCTCAATAAAGAGTATAACAACTAGATGGAACAGAAGTAAAGAATTAGAAAACTTCACACAATAAACCAACTCTACCCAACATACATATACAGAATACTCTATTAAACAGCATATACAATCTTCTCAAGTGAACGTGACACCCTTCCCATGACAGACCACATCTTAGGCCACAAATTAAGTCTCAACAGATTTTAAAAGATAGACACTTTACGAAACATCTTCTCAGACCACAACAGGATGAAGCTAGAAATCAACTGCAGAAGCAAAATTAGAAAATTCACAAATTTCTGAAGATTAGTCAAAACAGTTTTAAGCAACCATTGGAGCAAAGAAAAAATCAGAAAGGAAATTGGAAAATACTTAGAAATGAGTTAAAATGAAAACACAACAAACCAAAACTTATGGACCAAGGAAAAGTGGTGCTAAGGGAAATATTTATAGCTATGAATGGTTACATTAAAAAGAAAGAAGGATCTCAAGAAAGGACTTTAAATATTTCACCATTTAGAAAAAATCAACCAAACACAAAAGAAGACAGAATGCAGGAAATGAGGGACAAAAAGGAAAAAAAAAAAAAAAAAGCTATAAAGTATACAGAGAACAAATAGCCTAATTCTGTGACTTAAGAAACCAGAAAATTAGAACAAACTAAACACAAAGTTAGCAGAAGGAAGGAAATAATAAAGTTTAATCATAGATAAATGAAACAGAGAACAGAAAAACAATAGAGATAATAAATTAAACCAAAAGTTTGTTTTTGAAAAGATAAAAAAATGACAAACTTTTAGCTAGAAAGACAATGGAGAAAAAGAGAGAAGTCTCAAATACCAAAAGCAGAAATAAAACTTGAGACATTACTACTGATTGTACAGAGAAAAAAAAAAAACTATAAGAAAATACTTTCAGCAATTGTACACCCACAAATTGGATAACCTAGATTAAATGGACAAATTCACAGATGCAACCTATAGAGTTGTGAAGAAATAGAAAATCTAAACAGACCTACAACAAATAAGAAGATAGAAAAGAACAATAATAATAATAATAAAATCTCCCCAAAATAAAAGCCCTGGAACTAATGGCTTCACTGGTGAATTCTAAAAAACATTCAAAGAAAAACTAATACCAATCATTCTCAAACTTTTTCAAAACACTGAAGAGGAGGAAACACTTCCTAATTTATTCTTTCCTCATTCCTTGAGGCCAGCATTATCCTGATACTAGAGCCATACAGAATCTACAAGAAAAAAACACAGACCAGTATCCCTTATCAACCCTGATACAAAAATCCTCAACAAAATACTAGCTAACTGAATTCAGCAGCATATTCCTGGAAGCAAGGGTGGTTTGACATACAAAAAAAAATCAATGCCAATGTAATACACATTAACCTAATGAAGGGAAAAAAAATACACAATCATCTCAGTTGAAGCAGAAAAAGCATTTGACAAAATTTAAAATCTTTTCATGATAAAAATACTCAATAAACTAGGAATAGAAGGAAACATCCTCAATATCATAAAACCATATATTAAAAACTCACAGCAAACATCATACTCAATGGTGAAAGACTGAAAGCTTTTCCTCTAATATTGGGAAAAAGACAAGGATGCTTACTTTCATTACTTCTGTTCAACCTGGTGTTGGAAGTGATAGCCAGAGCAAAAAGACAAAAAAGGAAATAAATTAATGTCACCTAAATTAGAAAGGAAAAAGTTTGTTAACTCTGTTTGTAGATATGATCTCATGTGTAGACAACTCTAAAGATTCCACACACAAAACCTATTAGAGCTAATAAATCAATTCAGCAAAATAGTAGGATACAAATTCAACACACAAAAATCAATTGCATTACTGCACATTAGTCATGAACAATCTAGAAAGAAAATTACAAAAACAATTCCATTTACAATGGCATCAAAGAGAACAAAACATTTGAATGCAAGATTTACTATTGTTAGGATAGAAACTATACCCTAGGCAACCTACAGATTCAGTGTAACCTCTCTCAAACTCCCAATGATGTGCTTGGAAAAAGAGAAAATCTCATCTTAAAATTCATATGGAATTTCAAGGGACTTCAAACAGCCAAAACAATCTTGAAAAAGAAAACAGCGTTGGAAGACTCACACCTAATTTCAAGGCTTATTCTAAAGCTATGGTAATCAAAATATAGTGTGATACTAGCCTAAAGACGGAGAAGGCAATGGCACCCCACTCCAGTACTCTTGCCTGGAAAATCCCATGGACTGAGGAGCTTGGTAGGCTGCAGTCCGTGGGGTCGCTCAGAGTCGGACAGGACTGAGCGACTTCACTTTCACTTTTCATCTTCATGCATTGGAGAAGGAAATGGCACCCCACTCCAGTACTCTTGCCTGGAAAATCCCAGGGACAGCAGAGCTGCCGTCTATGGGGTCACACAGAGTCAGACACAACTGAAGTGACTTAGCAGCAGCAGCAGCAGCAGCATAAAGACTGAAGGACAAATGGAATAGAATGTGTGTGCGTGTTAGTCACTAAGTTGTATCCAACTCTTTGTGCCCCACGGACTGCAGCCCACCAGGCTCCTCTGTCCATGGAATTCTCCAAGCAAGAATACTGGAGTGAATGGCCATGCCCTCCTCCAGGGGGTTTTCCCAACCCAGGGATCAAACCCATGTCTCTTACATCCTCTGCATTGGAAGGCTGGTTCTTTACCACTAGCGCCACCTGGGAAGCCCCAAAAGGTAGTAGTACTGATGATCATCTCTGACTTTTTGCAAACATGTGCCTGGCATCTGGATCTTTCAGAAGCACTGATGAGCAGGGAATGGTGTTTTGGGGTTTTTTTTGCAATTTTTTTCTTTTTTTTAATTTATTTTTTAATTGAAAGATAATTGCTTTACAGAATTTTGTTGTTTTCTGTCAAACCTCTACATGAATCAGCCATAGGTATACATATATCCCCTCCCTCTTGAACTTCTCTCAGTTCTCCGCCCCATCCCACCCCTCCAGGTTGATACAGAGCCCCTGTTTGAGTTTCCTGAGCCATACAGAAAATTCCCGTGGGCTATCTACTTTACATATGGTGATGTAAGTTTCCATGTTACTCTTTCCATACATCTCACCCTCTCCTCCCCTCGCCCCATGTCCATAAGTCTATTCTCTATGTTTCTCCACTGCTGCCCTGTAAATAAATTCTTCAGAACCATTTTTCTAGATTCCATATATGTGCATTAGAATACGATATTTATCTTTGTCTTTCTGACTTACTTCACTCTGTATAATAGGTTCTAGGTTCATTCACCTCATCAGAACTGACTCAAATATGTTCCTTTTTATGGCCGAGTAATATTGCATTGTGTATATGTACCACAACTTCTTTATGCACTCATCTGTCAATGGGCATCTAGGTTGCTTCCATGTTCTAGCTATTGTAAATAGTGCTGCAATGAACAATGGGATACAGGTGTCTTTTTCAACCCTGGTTTCCTCAGGGTATATGCCTAGGAGTGTGATTGCTGGGTCATATGGTGGCATTATTCCTAATTTTTAAAGGACTCTCCATACCATCTTCCATAGTGGCTGTATCAATTTACATTCCCACCAACAGTGCAAGAGCGTTCCCTTTTCTCCATACCCTCTCCAGCATTTACTGTTTGTAGACTTTTTGATGATGGCCATTCTGACCGGTGTGAGGTGATATCTCATTGTGGTTTTGATTTGCATTTCTTTAATAATGAACAATGTTGAGCATCTTTTCATGTGTTTGTTAGCCATCTGTATTCTTCTTTAGAGAAATGTCTGTTTAGGTCTTTTGGGGAGTGCTTTTTGAGTGGTAGAGAGGTATGTGAGTCTGTCTATGTCTGTGTCTAATTTTCATCTCTACTTCATAGATTCACATAACCTAAAACCCTAGCACAAAAAGACCTCAGTGGATGTTATAGAAGCCAGCACCTGCATGATCTTGGGCTTCTGTGCCCAACACATGGGAATAATTCATGAAAATAACCAAGCAGTCTCATACCATACATCTGTTTAGTAGACCCTCCCTGTCTTTAAGATTATACTGGGTGTAGTCAGAAGATCTCTCTACTGATTTTCACTGTACCCTCACTTACAAGGAAGGCTCCTTAGTTGGATAAACTTATTTAATTAATGAATCACTTAGATAACTAGTCTAGATGTAGACATGAGAGTGCTCAGAAGGTACCAGTTTGGGAGGCTGGGGTTGTTTGGGTTTTTTGATAGCTGAGAGTATTTTCTGGCTAAGTAAAAGGGTAGCAGTAACTACTGTCATAAATCACACTGACTTTTCCCAGGTTGTTTAAGGCAGGATGGAAAGTTCAGCCAGTCAAAGCACTAGGCCAACTCTCTATTCCACACCTCATAAAATGAACCCAACGTACCTCTGAGAGAAAGCCACTTGGACCATACAATGCCAGAGTCACTGGGGAAGAGGGAAAATGGGAAAAGCAAACTATAGGTTTAAAAAAAAAATGTAAATCCAGCTTATGTTTGGACTCAACTATTTAAAAATATTACCTCTCAACCCACTGGCCACTCTACTTGGAAGGAAACTCTTAATTTATTTCTAAGGAGTGGCAGAATTCATTAGAATCACAGTCTCCTCATCCAGCCTGATGGTTTAAAAAAACTGCCTCTGGGAACTTGCCTAAAATAACTTTTTAGAACCTGTACCTCAATAAAGGGTCCTTTGCTAAAACTTGGATCAGATGTTCATTTATTACCCTCACTTTTTAATCAATTAAAAAATATATCATAAAAGCACATTTATAAGAGAAGAAACATAGGGCTCCTTACTGTGCTCACAGCACAACTTTTCTAAAATGAAACTACACATGGGTACTGAGTGCAGGAAAGGCCAGCATCATGGGGCTACTCTATGAAATACTCTTACACTGTCAGAATTACACAGTGACTAATGGACAGGAGATAATCACTTCCCCTTGTAAGTGTCACCTCTGAATGACAGTAGGACTGGGAGTGTTTAAGAGACTGGAAAAAGGACCAGGAAGTCACGCTTTTATTTCATTTTTAAAACTGAATATTCTCTAGGCACAAGGAATCCCACTTTATTGGTCTCGGAATGGGATGATTACAAAAGTGCTTGTGGAGATGGCTTATTCTGAAATCTCCTCTTCTTGAAAAAACACTTCTTTTAAAGCTTCAAGCCTGGGAGCCCTTCACCAACTTTCCATTTGTTCTTCTTGGCACATGGTTATTGTGAACCCAGCCAGCACTCAAATCAAGTCACTGGGACATATGACATCACAGTCTAGGACACTCTTTCCTCTCCCTGCTCCCCTCAACACACACACACATACTCACAACGAAATGAAACAGCTCTTAAAATCATGTATTTAAGCATGTTTGGTAAGGTTATGTGGCTGCATCCCTCAGAGATGAAAAAAAAGGAGAACCTAGACAGCAAAGGGAAAAAACGATGTTATCACACAGGGATTTATTCTGCCTAATCAGGATTTTCTGCTCTAAAAAATCAATGCATTGGCCACTAATCAGATGAAAACAATCAAAAAACAAACAAGACAAAGCCTCTTGACTACAGTTTGAACCTCTTTTAAAAGAGTACTTTTTGACAGGATAATCCCTGGCCCATCTAAAACAGCAGGCTTTGTGACACGTCCCTCACCTGAGCACAATCCATCAGTGAACAGAATTCAGCAATACCTAGGTGCCTCATGAAATAACTGGGTTGAGGGCTGCATGTCAGGGATGTTAAGGTTTCTGCTCATAGGAAGTCTGTAATCTAGTTCGGCCAGGCATGAGTAAGACGTGCAGTAATTAACAAACTGAGCCAGACAATCTATAATAAGGTGTGGAAGGGTGCGACCATCACCGATGTTGTGAGTTCCATGGTGTGTGCTGCAGACCAGGCTCCTCAGGAAGAGACTCAGGCAGAGAGTAGAGCACGGGAAGATCTTGGGGAGTGCTCTTGGGAGGAAGAGGGCCACACCTGTTGGGGAACGGAAGGACGCAGCCTGGGCTTACAGAGAAGCTGGACTGGGCTGTGTCTGTGGGAAGCTCTGACGCTGAGAGGTCCCTTCGGAACGGTGCACGCTGTGCCTGCAGACAATGCCACACATTCCCACCAGTTTCTGGGAGTGGGATGCCCAGATGGGGAGCTTGACCGAGAGAAAGGTGGCTTCCCCAGGGTAGGCTGACCGCTAGGGGCTCTCCACCTGACCTGGACACTCCCAGCAGCTGGGGAATAGGTTCTTGGATCCTGAAGGGGCCATCTGGGCAACACAGCAGCCACGGGAGGGCGGCTCCAGGTCACGACTTCCCCTGCTGTGGGAAAGCCCTCCTCGTACTCAAGGGAAGCCCCAGTGGCCCCAGCTTCCTCACCCACCTCCACCTGGTTCCTGGATCTAAATTACCTGACCCAAACTTAAACACACCAGCTTCTCCTGGGACATGAAACTCGGCATCCACACCCAAAAAAGCAGCTCCGGGAGCCAAGGAACTGCCCTACAGAGTCTAAACCTTTCCACTGCTGAGATCTCCAGAGATTCTCTCTCCTTGAGCCCCAGAAGCCAGAGTTTCAGCTCTCCTTCAGTTCTGTGAGGTTCCCCAGGACTCTCCCAAGAAATTCATATTTGGGCCTGTATTCCAGAACTTGGTTTTGCTAGTTGCAAAAAAAAATTACCCAGATTAATAAAGATTATACAGAGGACTGAAAGGATCTATTATTGTGTGATTTTTTGCATGTATTACACCTAAACTTTCAGTCCCATGAAGGTGGGGAACAAATCTACCTTATTTACTAGGGGATTCCCACTTAACACATGGTGATAGACATAGCGCAAGCATGGAACAAATATTTATTCAATGAATAAATGAATGAGTGAAAGAAAATATAGAACTTCGATGTAGGCTAGGATTATCAAAAGGCTTCAAGAAGGAGATAAAACTTGATCTCAGCATTACATGGAAGGATTTAACTGAACAGAAAAAGGGACCCTGCCAGGAAGAAAAGAGACATGAATACACAGGCGAAGGAGGCCAGCTGCTTGGAGCAGAGGTTATGGATTACAGGATTAGACCAGATTGTGCAGACTATTGCAACCCAGGGGGGAGTGGGGTAAACGTCATGTGGAGGGCGGTAGGAAGACATTGCTGGGTCCTGTGCAAAGGATAACTGGATTCCTCATCAGCTTCCTTCCTCTCTAGTGAAAACTCACACTGAGAGACAATCTAATGCCAAAGCTTGTTAGAAATTTCCATCCACTGTTACTGCCAATGGAGCTGGGTTGAGAAAAGCCTAACCAGAGCCAGACTAAAAAAAGCAATAAGACATGTTATACCTCCCTAGGATTCTACTTCCTGTTTCAGAGACTGAGCATCTGTGGCTACCAAAAAAAAAACAAATACTGAGCTGTAAGGCAGGCAGGATAAGATGCCTCTGTGGCCCCTGTCTCTTGGCCAGAAAACTCAGGGCAAGAGAGAAGAACTGACTGCAGCAATGCATTGCATCCTGGGAGGTAAACCCCACAGACAAAATTCTGTAGGTTAAATCAGAAAAGAGAAGAGTCTGGGTGGCAGATCATGGGGATTGTAAGCTACCCTGGAAGATGTGGTCCATCCTGGGGATTATAATTGTCTCTGTGTCCCAGTGGCTCAAAAAATCAAAGGACAAATCAGGAGGATTTAGGAAGGCCTCATTCCTGAGCACCTCAGGAACTCCACTAGATTAATTTCTCTTTTTCCTATGTTTATTGATTGATTTAGCTGCATCAGGTCTTAATGCAGTACTCAGAATCTTCATTGCGGCACTCAGGATCTTTGTTGCGACACACGGACTCAGTTGTGATTCGTGGGCTCAGGAATTGTAACTCAGCTCGGGCGTAGTTGCTCCATGGCATGTGGGATCTCAGTTCTCCCTCCAGGGATTGAACCCACATCCCTGGCGTTGCAAGACAGATTCTTAACCACTGGAACCTCAGGGAAGTCCCTAGATTAATTTCTCTGGGGACACAGGCAGAGGGTTAAGTGTATCTATCTGCCTCCAGCTCTATATCTCAGAAGGGGAAGTACATATAGTGAGCAGAGCCAAGGACAATCCACAGCAATTACAGGACTGAGAGCAAACATCAAGTGTGAATAGATCCCTGTCTCTTGTTTGAAGTTCAGAAAAAGGATAAGGAGTTAGTGGGAAACTTGAGGTCTGTGAAATCACACTTAGAGGAAAAAGGAAAAATGCCCAGAGAGCTCACAGAAAACACATACAACTGAAAAATGATCCTGCACAGGATCTAGGAAAGAAATCAGGAAATGGTTTGGTATCCTTAATGCAATGGAGGCAATGGTTTGGTCCTTAATGAAATGAAGGCATGTAATAATCTATAAAAGTAATAAATATCATAAAGAGAAAATGGCTTGAAATGAAGGCAAAAGTATACATTATAATAAGACTCCTTGCATGCACACACAAAAGGCAAAAACAAAAGTGAAGAAATGAGAGAGAGAGAAGGGATTTATTGCAAGAATAGGGGGTGGCTCACAGACCCTCGTAGCAGGACAGCAGAGCAGGGGCCTTATAAAGGGCCGGAGCTGGACTGCTGCAGGGTGGGGCGCGGGAGGCAGGGGCCCGTGTGCGGAGTTCTCTCTTCCCTGTTCCTTCACCACAACGGAGATGATTAATATTCTTCACTTCTGTCCCAATGAGAGAGGAAACAATACTATCTCATTTTAATATGCATTTCTTTGATTATCAGGGAAGTTGAGTATCTTTTCACATTTATCAATATTTCCACTCAGCCTGAACAAGGCTGTTGTGAGGAATGAGATGAGAGAATAGGAAAAAAATTTTTGAGAACAAATGAAGATTGCTGTGCTGCTCTACGTTCATAAACAAAGAAGAGTGGTTTATATTGAATACATATTTCAAATGAATTCTGAAGTTCATCAGGTTTCTATTAAAGAAGAGAAATATATATGTGTACAAAGGCCATTTTAGGTGATGGAATTGCACCCAAGAAAATAAGCACTTGATGGTTACAGATGATACAGATCTGTCATTTAGCCCTAAAGCAAACACCCCCCTCACCCAAAAAAAAGAGAGGAAAGGGAAAAATAGCAAACCTACAAGAAAGTTCATGTAATAGGTCATCTTTTCTAGTCTCTGGTTGATTTTTGTGGGACTCTGCTTTCTACAGGGAAAGAATGTGTATGTTCACTTAGCTCTAATTATAAGGAATTTTCCTCAAGCTTTAATCCCACAGAATCAGAATAACTACTAAGAATTACTTTAACCTGTTTTGAGGGTTAGTTTTCTTGTGTAGAGGGCTAATCAATACTAAAAGAAATGCCTTTTCTGGGTTACACTCTCCATGGCATGATGAAAAATAAAACTGAGTTATACTAACTGTTCCTCTTACTATAAAGATGACATGATTCTACATGTATCTTCGAAAAAAAATATTCTTCCAATTGGGAACTATTTTTGGAACACTCTTTTACATATTTTTTCCCAGCTGAGATTATGTCTTCACTGTGAAAAGAACACAGTATGCGTTATGGATCCTGAATATTACAGAAAGAGAGGGAGATGCTTCTCCAGTGATGGCCTTCATGGCTTCTGGAGCCACTCCACTGGACTGCAGCATGTGGCAGGAAACCGCTAATTTCAACTGAACCAAAGGATCCACCTTGCCAGAGTAATTCAAAGGCGATTAGCATTTCCAAACTCTGCCAAACAGTCCATTATAATCAGAAAGACATACAGATGGCCAAAAAGCCATGAAAACATGCTCAACATCAGAGAGTACTAGATAAATACAAATCAAAACTACAATGCAGTATCACCTCAAACCAATCAGAATGGCAATTATTAAAAAGTCTACAAGCAATAAATGCTGAAAGGAGTGTGAAGAAAAAGGAAATACTGTTGATGAAAATGTAAATTGGTACAGCCACCAAGGAGAACAGTATGGAGGTTCCTTAAGAAAGCAAAAAATAGAGCTACCATATGATCCAGCAATTCAATTCCTGGGTATGATCAGTTTAGTTCAGTTCAGTTCAGTCGCTCAGTCGTGTCCGACTCTTTGCAACCCCATGAATCGCAGCA
>SJYQ01000478.1:1257449-1317319 GCA_006410935.1 Redunca redunca
ATTAAATATTCCATACATTGTTATTAATGCCATATACATTAGTTCTACATTGTATCATTTTACTTGGCTTATATCATATGCATATCAACATATTATAGATAAAAATCAATATACTAGCTAATATATGTTAGTTATATTACTTTAATGAAAGTGAAAGTGCTGGTCACTTTGAGACCCCATGGACTGTAGCCCTCCAGGCTAACCCATCCATGGGATTCTCCAGCCAAGAATACAGGAGTGGGTTGCCATTTCCTTCTCCAGAGGGTCTTCCCAACCCAAGGATTGAACCATGGTCTCCCACATTGCAAGCAGAGTCTTTACCACCTGAGCCAACAGGAAAGCCCATTATTTTAATAATTAACATTACTAGATAAAAATGAATATTACTTACATGAGAATGGGCAAGGATGTGTTTATGCAATTCACAGAAAAGGAAGTACAGAAGGGTAATAATCATGTGAAAATATAATTGGCCATGCAGAGAAAGCAGAAAGAGACACCATTTTTCTTCCATCAGACTGACAAAAATTTGAATTTAATACTATCAAATGTGATGAGATCCACAAAGAAAATATAGAACGTATGACCTATCGGGGGAATGGTGGAGAGCATCAGTGGATATTTATTACCAAAGTCTGATTTCCTCCGCAGTGTCGTCTGCCTTCTCCATGCTTACTGCTTGCACTTGCCCTCTAAGGTTTGCGGGGGTCTAATTCCAGGTATGGGTCTGGATGTTACAAGAGGTGGAAGGGTGGGCTTTGAGGATAACGTGGTATCTCCTTGTAAGAAAACTCTGATGAGGACCCTGCAGGGTCTTCAAGCAAGAGGAGGTTTCTCTTCAGACAGAGGAAGGGGCTGCTTCCTTGTCAAGGGGTGTCCAGTTCAGATTCTCTGTACTCATTCTTTCTGGGCCAGTTCCCTGACATTAGCATAAAGAGGACCCAGAGAAGCTGTGAATTCGGTGGAGGTTGTAATTTGAGAATCTCTAGTCTCGGACATTGGGCCTTCTCTTCACCTGCCCACAGCAATGAGAGACCAGAGACCCCTGTCTCTGAAGCACTTGGGTCCTCTGACCAGACGTTAGTGGACAGTTCAGAGCACTGAACGTGTCTTTCTTTGCCTTTCTTCTCCTCTGCCAGGCAAGCCAAACGACCAGCCCACTCTCAGCACCTTTAGTCTTTGCTTCTACCATCATCATTGCTCCACGGCAGCTGCTTGGTCCCTCAAAACCTCCCTTTCAGTAGGCTGTTTACTCCAGACAACTCCAGGTGATAATTTTAAAATGTGCTTGTTACTCCAATCCATGGACTATCAGGATTCCATCTTCCACAACTTTCTTATCCACCAGATCAGATACCTAATCCTGGAGTCCCATCCTCATGGATTTCTTTCCCAAGGCCATTTCTGAATGGTTACATATTACATCACATTATTACTTGAATTATATCATATGCATATCAACACATTATTGATGCAATCAATATAATATTCACCAGTTATATTCTTTTAATAATTAACATTAATATTACTAAATGAATAAGAAAAAGGAATACTACACTGTACCATCAGGGTTCAATCAGGAAAACCCACCACTCAGGTGATTTAACTCAGGGATTTGAGACTCACACAAACACATCATTCAGGTGATTTAATTCAGGGACGTGGAGCTCAATGCAACTGCTGACAGGACTATGGGAGCAAAAGCCAGGAGAGGCAGCACTAACACCTGGGGAATCAGGAAGTTCAGGAATCACAGGACAACGGTGGGGGCAAGCCCAGCTGCCTGAGCACCCAGGTGATTTCCAGGAGGAACCAAATCATGTCTAGAAATTGTTCTCGCACCTAGAAGCCCACTGCTCCAGCCCTGTTCCTCAGGTAGGGCTCTGCTTCTCCTTCACCTTCCAAATCTCAAGCAAGTACCGAAAATTAATGGAAGCTAAACTGGAGACTTGGAGCGAGGGAGTCTGAGAGCAGGCTTTCAGGCCCTGTAACACCGGAAAGGACAGAGGAAGGAACAAGGATGGTGCCAAGGTAACAGTCTATCTACAGAAAAGAGAAAAAAAAAAAAACACAGCCATCCAACCCACACAAAATAATGCCATTTAGGGGAGAATAACTCGATGGACATGGGTCTGAGTGAACTCCGGGAGTTGGTGATGGACAGGGAGGCCTGGCGTGCTGTGATTCATGGGGTCGCAAAGAGTCGGACACGACTGAGCGACTGAACTGAACTGAACTGAGGGGAGAATAAAAACTTCACAAAGTAAATCTAATTATATAGCAGAAGGAATACACAGACAGAGGTCTAGAGAGAAACTTCAAGCCAATTATTGGAGATTTCTTTGTGACTGGCTGGTATGGGTTAATAAGTTTTATTCCAAGTTTTGGTAATTTTTTACAATGACAGTATGTATTCAGATTAATGAAATAAAGTAGGTGGTAAAAGGGTGGAGCACATAAGGTAAAAACTTGACAGAGCTGGATTAAGACAACTTTAGTTTTTTTTAAAGGATCTCGTGTATATTGACAGACTCAGGGAAGGAGCTAGGATTCTGAAGAGGTTGGACATACAGGGGCAGGTGGGGGCAGTGGAGGAAGGTCTTGGTGGGGGCTGGATAAGCTGAGCTCCAGGTCCAGGTGGGGACATTAGCTGTGGAAATGGAGGACACACCAGACAGAGCAGGTCCTGTCACAGGTAAAGCCAGAGGAAGAAAGAGGAGAGGAACTGGGCTCTAGGGCAGGGGACAGAGCGTTAGACCAGGCCCCCACGTGAGAGTGATGAACAGTGAGCACTGAGGTCACTATGACTCTGCCTGATCCAGAATCTCAGGAGGATGCTGACGTGTTTCTGGGCACGCCTGCCCAGAGTGGCTAAGTGGAACGTCAGGCTTGGTGCTTCTGAGAATGACTGACCTCTCCCATGACATCATGACGGACAGCAGGCTTCTTCAACCTCAGTGTGATTAACATCAGGGGTCAGATAACTCTTTGCTGGGCAGCTGTCCTGTGCACTGTGTTGCTGTTTACCAGCATGCCTGGCATCCCCCGACTGGAGGCCAGTAACACCCCTGTGATAAGTCACTTCAGTCATGTCCGACTCTTTGCGACCCTATAGACTGTAACTCACCAGGTTTCTCTGTCCACGGGATCTCCAGGCAAGAATACCAGAGTGGGTTGCCATGCCCTCCTCCAGGGGATCGTCCCAATCCAGGCATGGAACCAGCATCCCTTATGTCTTTTGCCTTCGCAGGCAGATTCTTTACCACTAACCATCCCAGATCAGTTCAGTTCAGTTCAGTCACTCAGTTGTGCGAAGCCCCTAACCATCCCAGGTCAGTTCAGTTCAGTCACTCAGTTTTGTCTGACTCTCTGCCACTCCATGGACTGCAGCACGACAGGCTTCCCTGTCCATTGCCAACTCCAGAAGCCTACTCAAACTCATTTCCATCATGTCAGTGATGCCATCCAATCATTTTATCCTCTGTCGTCCCCTTTTCCCCCCATCTTCAATCTTTCCCAGCATCAGGGTCTTTTCCAATGAGTCAGTTTCACATCAGGCAGCCAAAGTACTGGTATTTCAGCTTCAGCATAAGTCTTTCCAATGAATATTCAGGACTGATTTCCTTTAGGATGGACTGGTTGGATCTCCTTGCAGTCCAAGGGACTCTCAAGAGTCTTCTCCAACACCACAGTTCAAAAGCATCAATTGTTTGGTGCTCAGCCTTTTTATATAGTCCAACTCTCACATCCATACATGACTACTGGAAAAGCCATACTTTTGACTAGACAGACCTTTGTTGGCCAAGTAATGTCTCAGCTTTTTAATATGCTGTCTAGGTTGGTCATAGCTTTTCTTCCAAGGAGCAAGTGTCTTTTAATTTCATGGCTGCAGTCACCATCTGCAGTGATTTTGGAGACGAAAAAATTAAGTCTTTCACTGTTCACATTGTTCCCCCATCTATTTGCCATGAATTGACGGGACTGGATGCCATGATCTTAGTTTTCTGAATGTTGAGTTTTACACCAACTTATTCACTCTCCTCTTTCACTTTCATCAAGAGGCATTTTAGCTCTTCACTTTCTGCCATAAGAGTGGTGTCCTCTGCATAAATGAGGTTATTGATATTTCTCTCAGCAATCTTGATTCCAGCTTGTGCTTCTTCCAGCTCAGCATTTCACATGATGTACTCTGCATAGAAGTTAAATAAGCAGGATTATAGAGAACTTAAATAACTTCTATATAGAAGTTAAATAACCATCCCAACCCACTAGTTTTTTCAACCAAAAATAGCTCCAGACATTTTCAAACATTGCTTGGTGGACGGAGCAAAATCTTTTCTGGGTGAGAACCACTGATCTGGAACTGGACTTCGTGCCCACAAGCCGGGTGTGTCTCATGATGGTGCAGGCTGCTTTGCCCCCATGGACACCCTGCCTCCTTCTGCGGAGGTGGAAAGGTACACGGGAAGCCACGCCCACTGCCCCTTTACTGCCCCGGCCACAGGTGTCGGCACGCACCTTGTCTCCTTCAATGCCAGGTGACCCATCAGGCAATCCTGACCTTAAGTCACTTCTCACTGTCACCACCTTGAAGAAGAGAAAAAGAAATTTATGTCAAGGGTATGTTTCATAATCTTCTTAAAATCATGTCACAAAATATTCCCTTCCTCTTCTGGAATCTTCCTGTAACCCTCACCCACCCCCATTTATCTCAAATGTGTTAACTCCAACTACTTTTCAGGCATTGTATCAGGGCTGGACTGTCAGATAAAGCAGGGTGCTCCCTGCCCTTGAGGGGATCCTATAAAATGAGTGTGATAAAGAGTCTATTAAATATTAATAGACATACACACCCAGTGTTTCACAGCCCAGGGCAGATGCTTGCAGGAAGATGCAGTCAGGGAGGCTCTTCGGCAGTGGTGATATTTTGGCTCCATCCTGAAGGATGCTGGGACTCTGCTGCCAGCCAGCACAGAAAGAGCCTTCCAGGTGGGAGAATGGATTATGCATACAATGAGGCCCCACCACACACTGTGTTTAGAAATGTTTGAAAAGGTAGACGCAACTGAAGTATCCTGAGCACGAAGGAAATCAACCAGGGGCCAAATTATTATGCCTGCCAGCTGTGTTAAGAAATGTGGGCTTCTCCTGTAAGAGCAGCCTTTTAGAACTGGGAGCCTTAGCTATGCTCCTTTTTTTTTTCTTTAATTATATTGAAGTATAATTGATTTACAATGTTGTATTAATTTCTGCTGCAAAGTGATTCAGTTATATATATATTCTTTATATATATATATTCTTCTACATATTCTTTCCCACTATGGTTTCTCACAAGAGATTGAATGTAGTTTTCTGTGCTATACAGTAGGACCTTGTCCATGCATCCTGTATTTAATAGTCTGCATCTGCTAACCCCACACTCCCTGTCCTTCCCTCCCCACCCCTCTCCCCTTTGGGCCCTGCTCTGATCTTAACTTCTCTGGGTGGGTCACTCTTTCATCCTCTCTTTTAATCCAAGATCCAACCTCTTGGCTTCAGTTAAAAGTAATCTAGCCATTCACTTGAAATCCCACAGAGAAATTTCTCCATAATCATTTTTTTCCTTTCTGTTTTTACCTCTGCAGAACAGATCCTATAATCTCTATGAATCCACCTCCTGGGGTCTTCACAACTCTGTTATGGTCTACTTTCTTCATAGAAAATCCACAAGCCCTCCCCACAAATTCCTACTTTTTGCCCAGATCCATTTTCTTCTCCCCATCAGCACAACCAGGAAACCTTCCTTACTCCTACTGGGATATCATATTCACAAGATGCTAAATATCCAAGCCCCAATTTCTGGGCGTGATCCTTTTAGCAAAGATTAATTCTCCTTGCACCGATCATGCTGGACATACTTTATATGATTTTTCCAGCTATTTTCACCCTGAAGAAAGTGGCTGTCAAGCTGAGTGATGTTACGGACACAGCAGCCTGCACTGCTCAGTGTCCCTCACCAGTCGGTCCTCATATGTATTTTTAATTCTGAAAGTATCTCTAAAGAGAGAATACATGCTCAAGCTGATACCAGAGACATTCTCAGGGGTCATTTTCATAGCAGCTGTTCATTTCATAGAGCAAGATGCTGTGGGAAGGGGACAGGCTGAGAGGTGAGACAGAGTGAGGCTGGGAAGGCCAGCTTTCCCCACGTCACAATCTGCTCCTACCCGCCGGTCTCTCCCAAGAACACTGATGTAGGCTCAGGCACAGACCTCGCTCACCCTGAACCCTGACCTTGGTGCCTTCTTCCTAGTGTTCGGTATCACAAGACACACCCAGATTATCAGGAGGGCTGGGGCCCGGAGAGGACAGGGGTAGGGATGCCAGAGGAGAAAAATGGCTTGTCTTCTTCCTTATTTTTTAAAAATAATTGTATTTATTTAGTGATTTTTGGCTGTGCGGGGTCTTTGTTGCTGCACAGGCATTTCTCTAGTTGGGGTGAGCACGGACACTTAGTGCTGGACACAGAGTAAATGCCCAATAAATGGTAGTAATATTAATTAATGATAATTTGTGGGGAAAAAAAAGACGAGCTAATCATCTTTATATGAGAAAAAATTTCAGAGATTGTATGTAAAACATGAAAACATAAAACTTAAGCAAAAAGCATGGAATTGAGGTTGAAAGCATCATATGACATCCTGAAACCCAAGAAAAGTGATACATTTGTTTGCATAACATCTTTAATATGGAAAAACTCCACGAAGTTAAAAGATAATGAAATGGGGGGAAAAAATACCTGCAATAGTAGTAGGAGGGACTTCTGGTGGTCTAGTGGTTAAGAATTTGCCTGCTATGCTGGGGACTCAGGTTCGATCCCTGGTTGGGAAACTAAGGTGCCACATGCCACAAAGCAGCTAAGCCTGTGAGCCAGAACTACTGAGCCCCCGAGCCACAACTAAAGAGTCTGTGCACTGAAATGACAGGTCCCACGTGCCACAACTAGGACCCAAGGCAGCCAAATAAGCAAATAAATATAGAATTACTTTTAAAAAGTAGTTAAGAGCCCACTTTGTTTAAAAAATAACACCACGCAAACATACATACAATACATAGTCACCATATTTGTGGGTATGTATATATAGTCATATATGTATGTATTCCTATATATCTGTTGGTATGCATGCTTGTATATAAAGGGGAAAGAAGAATATTCACAAAAATATTGGCTTATAGAGTTTCACGTGATTTTAATTTTCCTTATATTTTATATATTCTATTTCTTTAAAAATGTACTTAATTTTAAAAAGAAATTATTAAAAAAATTTTTAATTAAAAAAAAGGCTTAAAACATTTACTAGATAAGATCAGCTTTTGGAGAACTGGTGCATCCTCCAGAGACCAGAGAGTTGAGATTCCCAGTATGTGGCTGGGTGGGGGTGGGCGTGGTCGTCCCAGTAAGCACAAAGCCTCAGCTCAATCAATTGCATTAGTAGTAAGTCAATGGGAAATTGGCTAAAGTATTAAATGATTCCATTGCTTTTTACTTTGTCTGGAAAAAAGAGCATAGCCATAAAATGGAAATTACTGGCACAGTCTTCAAAGAGGACCCCCCAAAAGTAAGTGCTTGCTGTAGCTTATTGGATAGTTCCTCTATGAGTCAAAAGAGGCTAAGTGTTATAACAAACGGCCTTGAAATAGTATCTGAACACAATAAAGATGGCTTTTCTGTCCTGCTGAGAGTCCACTGGGACTAGTATGGGTCCCCATGTGGTTACTGAGAGAACTAGACTTCCCCAAAGTGGTTCCAGCCCAGGGTCTCTAGAGAGTCTTCCTCGAGGGAGGTTAGCTGGTTTAGGGAACCCACTGCACCATTTCTGCCATGTGTCCAGGGAAGGGAGTTCCCAAGTCTGCCAGACACCCGGCTTCTACTCTCTGCATAGTTTGAGGGTGGATCTTAGTTTCACTGTGTCCTGGAGGATAAACTATCTGTTAGGAAAATTCATCTCCTGTTGCTCTAAATAACTTTCTAATAAATAATTTAGTGTCACGCATACCTTGATATACTAAAGGAGCCAGACACTGCCAGCACTCCTATCTCTAGAAAGAAACTGGTTACTTCCCTTGCTCACTCCTACTGTTTAAATAAATTTCTCTTTCTGGTTTACGCACCTGTATATTTTGAGATGGAGTTTCCTTTCTATTTCCAGAAAGAATTTCTGGACCTGCAAAGCAGTAAGATCTGAGACACAGGGATGGGGTGCCTGTTCTGCTGTCCCGTGGGCCTCTGTCTGACTCCTCAGTGTCACTTGCTTCAAAACAGAAAGTGAAGCTTACAGTGTGGGGTGACCCCAAGCTCTTCAGAAGGCAAAGGATTAAGTCCAGATAACAGATGAAAGCAGGATCAAAGCTAAAACCAGGACACCAAGATCTGGCGGCTGGAAAAAAGCAGCCAACATGATTTTACCATCTAGGTAAAGCAAAGACGGGCTTCCCTGGTGGCTCAGATGGTAAAAATCTGCCTGCAGTACAGGAGACCATCTGCAATGCCCGAGACTGCAGGTTTGATCCCCGGGTGGGGAAGATCCCCTGGAGGAGGAGATGACAACCCACTCCAGTTTTCTTGCCTGGAAAATCCCCTGGACAGAGGAGCCTGGTGGGCTGCAGTCCGTGGGGTCACAAGACATGACCTGAATGACTAACACTTTCACACTTTCAAAGAGAAGATATTTAGGCAGGTGTCTTTTAGAGCAGGGGCTTCTCCCATGCTGGGACTTGTTCTGAACCTGGGGGAGCCTGACTTTGCAAGGGAAAGTGAGAGGGCTCCACCATCCAGAGGGTGGGGGGTTTGGGGAGTAGAGGGGTTGGGAAGGAGGGTGGAGGAGGCAGAGATGGGGTGGGGGAGGGGCAGTACCCTTTCGGCTAATTCTGGAGCATTCCAGAGCACACCAAAATCAATCCTCTGAATTTCTGCTCTACTGTCACTGAGGAGTGTCACAAGTTCTTGCCCAGTCAAGAGGAATTAACATGCTCCATGGGTTGGTTGCCTCTTCTGCTCACCAAATTTACTCACATGAAAACCTCTAGGCTCTCATATTTAACTCCCTGGGCCTCTGAACTGAGGCTGGTGGAGAAGAGTGAGCCCACATCAGGGCCTTTTTTATTCACTGAGCTTTGCTTCAGGAGCCCTTTTTTTTTTGGAGGGGAGTACATGGCTTTCTCCAGGGGCAGGTACTGTTGGGGTGGAAGTGGGTAATTGGGAATGAGAAGGTGGGATTGTGCTCCTGGGAAAGACTGTGAACCCAAGGAAACCCTTGTTCAGATCTTTTGCTGTTCTAGCACTGAGTTCTTAACCCAGTAGCAGAACTGGCTAAATAATTTGTGGGGCCCAGTGCACAATAAAAATGTAGTGCCTTTTGTTTACGAGCGATTAAGACTTTCAAGATGGTTATAGCTGGACATTAAACCAGGCGAGAGGCTCCTCTGCGTATGGAACTCTGAGCGATGGCATAGGTCACAAGCCCCTGAAACTGGTCCTGCCCACAGATTATCTTCAAATTAGACAAAGTCAAACTAAATACCAATTTTTTTCTACCTTGAATGTATTTTTTTCCTCTGTGTACTTACTTATATTTAATGTGCCACTGTGCACCTGGGCAGAAAATTGAGGATCATCCCAGATTTCTCTTTCCCTCACCCCTTCCTTCCAGTTAGTGACTGTTTCTATTGATTGGGAGAACTTTCTTTTTCAGTACATCTTCTCATCCTAATCCCTGCTGTGTTTCAGACTCCTGATCTCTGACTGTGTATCTGTTTGCCTGAATGATCTCTCTAAATGGCTAATCTGACCACATCATTGCCCTACTGAAAAGCCTTCATAGACTCCTTAGAATAGGGGTCCCCAAACTCCGGGATCTAATGCCTGATGATCTGAGGTGGAGGTGATGTAATAATAATAGAAATAAAGTGCACAATAAATCTAATGTGCTTGAGTCATCCTGAAACCAACTCCCACCCTGCCATGGGAAAACTGTCTTCCATGAAACAGGTGCCTGGAGCCAAAAAGGTTAGAGATCACTGCCTAGAACCTACAAAATAAAACCCAAGTGACTTTGCCTGGCACGTGTCATCCTTTCCAAGCCAGCCCCTCCCTCCTGGCTCACATTTTATGCTCCAATAACACTAAACTACAAATGGTTCCCACAGCTCCTCACAGAGCCAGGCTACATGCTCTCTGAGATCGTTCCTTCTGTTGGAATACTTATTCCAGCTTCCTGAGAAAGAAGACTTTCCCACCCTCAGGGCTGCAGGATGGCCCCCCCTCCAAAGACACCAAGTTCTAAGACTTTGCAGGTGTGATTAAGTCATGGGTTTTGAGATGGAGACATTATCCTGGATTATCTGGGTGGTCACTAACTGCAACTGGTAAGAAATGAAGTATAGAAGTCTTTACTACACAGAAGGGGAGGTGAGGTGAAGATGGAGCAGATAGAGACTTGAAGATGCTGTGATGCTGTCCTTGGAGATGGAGAAAAGGGTCACCAGCCAAGGACCACAGCCCTAGAAGCTGGTGAAGGCAAGGACAGGGTTCTCCCCTAGGGCAGGCTGCTCAACGCCTGGATTTCAACCTAGTGAACCCCATCTCAGACTTCTGATCTTGAAACCACAAGAGAATAAATGTACATCACTTTGCTTGTGGGTATTTGTTACAGCAACCACAGAGAACTAACACACCTCTCTCTGGAGAACTGTCCCTTTCCCTGCCCACCTCCCTGGGCTGGGCCTCCTCTGCACCCACCACTGTGCTGTGCTTAGCTGCTCAGTCGTGTCCGACTCTGTGTGACCCTATAGAAGGTAGCCCACCAGGCTCCTCTGTCCATGGGGATTCTCCAGGCAAGAATACCAGAGTGGGTTGCCATGCCCTCCTCCAGGAGATCTTCCCAACCCAGGGGCCAAACCCAGGTCTCCCGCATTGCAGGTGGATTCTTTACCGTCTGAGCCACCAGGGAAGCCCAAGAATACTGAAGTGGGTATCCTATCCCTTCTCCAGGGGATCTTCCTGACCCACCACACAGATTTCTAATTTCCCCAGTAGGTCATGTGCTCTAGGAAGGCAGAGACCATGTCCTATCCCTCTTTATACCCCTGGCACCTAGGCCAGGGTTGGCAACATAGCAGCCACCTAATAAATACTCACTGAGTTGAACTCCCCCACAGGGTGAAAAGAGAGGGGTGGGGACAGTCTACCTTCAGTTGGAGAAGTTACTCTTCTGTGCTCACAGTTTTCATTGCTCTCCTGAAATTGAGCGTAATTTAGATCCATCACACCTGCAAACTGTCTTCACTGATGAAGTGCCTTTAGCTTCACTACAGAAAACTTGCATGAACTCCAAGTGCCATGTAGCCTAAATAGACTTTTGCCCGAGTTGTTTCTCAGGGACTTGGAGTCAGCTGTGTCCAGTTCAGCTGCAGCCCATTAAGGCTGGTTAGGACCACTGGCCCTCCAACTGGACATGGCTGGTGTTTGCTCAGTGACATTTGACATCAGAGGGCCCCAAACTCCATCCTCAAACTGTGCTGTTGTGCGTTGCTAAGTCGTGTCCGACTCTTTGCGACCTATGGAGTGTAGCCTGCCCGGCTTCTCTGTCCATGGGATGTCCTAGGGAGGAATACTGGAGTGGTTTGCCATTTCCTTCTCCAGGAGATCTTCCTGACTCAAGGATCGAACTTGCATCTCTTGTGTCTCCTGCATTGGCAGGCGGACTCCTTACCGCTGCACCACCTATGCTAACAGCCCTATTTACTGAGCCTCTGTCATGTGAGGAAGCCCACAGCTTAGATGCGTCTGTACAGATAGCGGTGACCTCACCTATTTCTGATTTCCAATCCATGTTCCCCACACTTTCCAAGCCTCGGTGTCGCCCCATAAATACCCCAGCCTCTGCCCTTGGGGGAGATGGGTTTGAGATTTATTTTCTGGCTTCCTTGCTTGGCTGCCTTGAGGATAAACCTGTTCACTGCTGCACCGTTTGGCCAGGAGCATGAGGATGGTAGAGCCCAACAGAGCTGAAGAGTTTGTCCAGAAAACAGAAGGTAGGTCATACCAGCTGAGGGGAGGACCTCTCCAACGGAAAGAGAAACTCTCCCAGAGGAAGAGGGCCACCTGAGCAATTCCAGAGGATCACTTTCTAGAAAGCGGAATTCTCAGGTCAGTTTTGGACCATCGCCGATTAAAATCTATGTCAATTGCCATTTTTGAGAAATTGTACAGGCAGAGGCTGATGCTTTTGTGGCAGAGGTAGTAAGGGCCAGTTAGTAACATCCTACACAGACTCACTCAGGAACATGCAGACAAACTTCAGCAGAATTTGGAAAAAAAGCAAACATAGGAATTCAGTCTAGAGGAGAGACTGTTTTCTTAGCCACAATGACCAGGTTTCCAGAGGATTTCTGGGGAGGTGAGGCAGGAAATTCGTGGCCAGTCTCCCTGTCTGCTAGATCTAGTTAGATACGTGAACTTCTCGTTTCTTTCCTTCCTTTCTTTTTTTAAAATTTTGACTGTGCTAGGTCTTCACTGTGGCACTTGGGCTCTTTGCTGTAGCTCGATGGTTTCTCTAGATGCAGAGCACGGCCTCTCTGGTTACAGCAAGTGGGCTTAGTTGCCCCAGTGCAGGTAGGATCTTAGTTCCCTGACCAGTGATGGAGCCTGAGTCTCTTGCTTTGGAAGGTGGATTCTTAACCATTGTACAACCAGGGAAGTCCCAACTCCTCATTTCTTGCATAGTAAAAATGATATCTATTGTATGACATAATGTAAGTGAAGTGAAAGCCGCTCAGTCATGTCTGACTCCTTGCGCATGGACTGTAGCCTGCCAGGCTCCTCTGTCCATGGGATTCTCCGGGCCAGAATTCTGGAGTGGGTAGGTGTTCCTTCTCCAGGGGATCTTCCCGACCCAGGGATCGAACCCAGGTCTTCCTCATTGCAGGCGGATTCTTTATGGTCAGAGCTACCAGGGAAGCCTGACATAATATAACATGATCCTCAATTGTGATCAACCTATCTTTTGTTGCCTTTGTAAACCCTGGAGTAATGAATACCCTGAGATACTATAATTGAAACTTATCTGGCCTGGACAGATCCTGATGACTCTTTGTTGTCAGGAATCTGGTGGCCACAGTGAGTGAAATAAGCAACCCTCTTCCAGAAGCCAGCTTTGAGAGGCTAACCTCTGCCTGGTGGGCTGCGTGTTGCCCAGGGCAGAACTCAGGAGAGCTAGAAAGTTCTCATGTGTGATATAACCTGAATTCTAATTCACTGTGTTGAAAGACAAACATGGAAATAATGGGAAAATTCCAAACCCAGACTCAGTGAGAAAACTCTAGTCTTAGAAAAAGTGAAGAAGTCAACACGTATAAACGAAGCTCTGATCACTCTGCTACGGCAGTAAACAGCCGGCAAACTCGGTGTCTGTAGAATTGGTGTTGGCCGTTCCTTCGGCCCTGGGGGCCTCTTGCCAGCCAGCAGTTACTCCAGTAAAAACCAAATCAGAGTTCACCCTCTCCAAGATGTTTACTCCTGTTAAGTGGGTCAGAGCCATAAAGATCTATTGCAGACACAGGACTGTCAGGGACGCCCATTACTGCACAGATGTAAACAATTATTCAAAATAGAAGTGGAAAAGCAGGAAGAGAAGTGCACTGATCATTTCATGAAGAGCCCGGGTTTCCAAATAGGAAGCCCTTCCTGCAGACGTGGTGAGCTTTCTAGGGTATGATATGCTGTAGGCACTCAACAAAAATTAAATTAACATATCAAGACATCCAAGGGAAAAATGCATTTTTTCAGACATAAGAGAACACAGCTGTGTTTGGGGTCTGTTGACGATCTTGAGTTATTTTGAAAGTGTTTTGTTTTGGTAACCCATCTGGCAAGTTCTCTTCCCCTTCGTATTTATACCCGTGTGTATTTACAGGAGAATTTAATCCATATGTTCCTGATTCAATTACACTTGACTCATCCCAGTATTGCTTTGTAAAAGTGATTTGAATGCCAAGAATCTTGCAAGTTTTCCTAACAAACTCTGAAGCTTTTGTTTTTTTTTCCCCCCAAGGACTAAGAAATTTACTTTTTTTCATCCAAAATTCTGAGTTTTTTTTTTTTTTTTTTTTAAGGAAACACATGGACTTTCACTTATCACTCTGTTAGTATTTAGTTACAATTTGGGATGGTGAGTGGCAAAATGATGACCTGAATAAAATTGCACTGAAAGTTGGTTATTGGTATTCCTATTACATAACTGTCCAAAAAGACATTTATCCCCAAATTAGATCATTGCAGGAATTACTAAACTCTTGAAAGCTCTCTTCTTGGTCCAATTCAATAAAAAAATAATATATTGAGCAGCAAGGAAATCAGGTCACTCTGCTCTTATAGCAGACAACTTCTGGAGTGTCTGCCTCTTTCCCAAATTAACCCTGCCCCCCCACCTCTCCCCTCACAATTCCCCAGGGGAGTTTCTGGCATCATGGAAGTCACTGGACTGAGTGGGTCCTTCCTTAACTCGAATGGGGCTGCCATGGGGTCTTTTTTGTTTACAGTTTAAATTGGTGGGTTGGGGATAGAGCTGTTAAGTTGCTTCAGTCGTATCCGACTCTTTGTGACCCCATGGACTGTAGCCCACCAGGCTTCTCTGTCCAAGGGGTTCTCCAGGCAAGAATACTGGAGAAGGTTGCCTTGCCCTCCTTCAGGGGATCTTCCCAACCCAGGGATTGAAATCACGTCTCTTATGTCTCCTGCATTGGCAGGCAGGTTCTTTACCCCTAGCGCCACCTGAGAAACCCTTGAGAGTAGAGACAAAGAAGGAAAGGGAAGGGGAAGGGAAAAAGAAGAGAGCTCGGTTTAGTCTTGGTGTGACTTGGATCTGTATCACATAAACTCAGAACCTGAGAGTGAGCATTTTCTATCACAGGACCTGTGGTACAGAGTCAATAAGATGGCACACAAAGATGGCATGAACCAGAAAATCAACATACACATTTAATGTGTTATTTTCCTCTAAAAAATGTTACTATCAATGCACTTTAGGATCTAAGCAATTCAGCACGCTTGATTATACTCTAACTGATTAAATCAACAGAGAAATTCTAGTTTTAAGGGAATGAATGCAAAGTAGAGTCTACATTATTTTCAATGTATAGAATAAAATTTGTATAAAGCAATGTTGAGAAAGTATTTAAAGATGAGTTTAAGGGGACAAGATGTATTACAAAAATCCATGCAATTCGAATGTAGAGTGGCACATTTCTAGAAGCTAAAATGATAAAACCACTAAAGACCAAACTGAGACCACTAAATCCTTTTTGAAAATAACTTCATTATCCAAAAGACAAAAAGTTATATTTTTAAATTCCTATTGCTAGAAATAGCAAAAGGAAGAAGCAGATAGAGCTGTAGAGGAAAACAAACCTGGCAGGTAATCTGATGCAATTTAATACTTATATTAAATGTTATGTTGACTATTTCTCATTAACTCCTCATTATTTCTGTCATTGTCCTGTGATGTTTTTAAGCCATCTCTTAATCGAATCAACAAAAAGTTTTAGCAACATGACATAACAGTAAGACGCAGGAAATGGCATGCTGCTGCTGGTGCTTAGTTGCTCAGTCGCATCTGACTCTGTGCCACCCTATGGGCTGTAGTTCGCCAGGCTCCTCTGTTCACGGGATTCTCCAGGCAAGCATACGAGAGTCGGTTGCCATGCCCTCCTCCAGGGGATCTTCCTGACCCAGGGATTCAACCCGGATCTCCTGCACTGGAGGCAGATTCTTTACCGCTGAACCACTAGGGAAGCCTCATGAAATTGCATACTCCCACCTAAATATAAATATAAGCAGACAAGGAAACTATGGAAGAAATATATTGAATATATTTTGTTTCATGTCATTATCTCGAAGAAGGCAAGTAGATTCATTGATGGAAATGGAAGCCCAGGCAGATGACTTTCCAAGTTAGAAAACCACCCATGAAGAAAGTTTTAATAAATAACACCTCAGAGTCCTAAAAGAATTTACTGCAGTGTTGCCAAAAAAATAATGATGATCTCTGGATAATCATGCTTGAGAAGAACCTGATGGAGGCAAATACTCTAGTTTTGTTTTGTTTTTAAAGGGAAGAGTCCAGAAATTTAAAGCCAGTGAGCTTGTCCTCAAACCCCGGAAAAATGACAGAACAGGTTGTTAAACAGTCCATTTGCGGAACTAAGAAAAGGAAGGTGTGGTCACCAAGTGTAGACGTGCAGAGTGAGAAAGAGTTTTCACTTCGTTTTCTGACAGAACCACATTCCAAAAGAGTGGATTACAAAGTGTAATAGTGAAAACGGGTAGAGACAGATGTATAGCGTTGCACATAATTTCGAAAACAATGGCAAAGGCTGGGACCAGGGTCCAGGAAAAAGATCAGGACGAGTCTATGGTGAGAAATGGTGCCAGTGACCAGCCATGGCAGTGCCCTGCAGCACGAAGCCCCCTGCCTGGGGTCCTGTGTCCCCCTCCAGTGGGCACCCTTTCACAGCACCGACACTTTCATGAACATCCCACGGAGACAGCAGGAGGGAAACCTTCAAATGCTAGAGGCTCTCACATGGGAGAGGGATTGAATTTCTTTCGTAGAAATCTAGGGAGCACCTGCTCCCACAGTCGCTGAAAGAGAGGTGTGATAAAAAGCCAACATTTATTGGGAGCTTATTGTGTGTTGGACGCAGCACTAATTATTTATTGTCTTATAAAATGCTCCCCAAACTGATAAGGTATCTGTTATTACCTCCATTTTACAGATGAGGAAACTGAGCGATGCAGAAGTTAAATAGCTCACCGGGGTCAAGTGGTGACCTCCGAGCTATATTTGAACAAAGAGACTGAGGCCAAAGTCTCCCTGCCAGTGGGAGTGGAGACACAGATAATGGACCTGCGGTCTCAGGCCGCATTCAGCCAGAGGCTGCCGAGGGCGCCCCCTCCAGGACGATTCAGGCACTGCTCTCCTGCACGGAGACTAGCGGCTTTCTCCCTAAGCGGTGTTTTCCCAGATCTGAGAATTATGAATCTGGAAGTATGAAAAAACAGACTTTCCAACAAACATCCCCAAACGTTACTGGTAATTAACCCTGATTGTTAGGACTAGAGGCTATTTTCACTTTTTGGTTAAACTTCTCTGTACTTGGTGATATATATATATATATAAATTTTAACAGTGAGTATCTATTATTGTTATAATTATAAAGAAACACTTGAGCTGTTTCCCACTAAGCAGGGAAGAGGATCCAGGAATGCATGTACAAAACTGTGAGCAGATGGTTTCTACACGGTTCAAAGGGTACTAAATAGCTTTATATTCTTATAGAAATGTTTGCGTTTCCCAGAATACGATTTTTTTCCTGAAAAATCATAATGATCTTAATATAATTATCCCTTTACACTGAGTATGTTTTAAAAAATCATTACACGGAAGAGGCAGAACTCAGGGGATGTGAAATGAAAATAATTGTAATCTCCTTTCCCCTCCCTGATACCACCCGCTGGTGTCCCTTCTGTGGGGTTATTTATTGAAAAGTAGCTGATGGAGGCAAATACTCTATTTTTTTTAGAGAGGAGAAAGATTCCAGAAATTTAAAGCCAGTGAGCTTGTCCTCAAACCCTGGAATAACGATAGAACCGGTTGTTGAACAGTCCATTTGCGAACATGGGGGTTCTTTGCTGCCCTCCCCATGTCACTGAACATCTCATCAGCTGTTCATTTAGATTCAAGCAGAACTCACTCCCGTTTCTGATTCCGGGAGAACAGCTCCACCCTCTCCCCTTCTGGCGAGATCTCCCGAGATGTCCAAGCCCTTCCAGCCACACACCTGGCCCATCATACACACACCGCACCCCTTCGATCGGCCACCAGAGGGCGCTCGGACACTTTCCTAAAACGCAGCTCACTGCAAGTTATTTTTTTCGAGGGCACAGCAGACATCTCTGAGTCAAAGTGATTACCACGCTTTCCTTTGGCAGAGAAATGTTCCAGCACATCAATCATATATTCTCCAGGGAAATCTTGTCTGATCTCCAGCTGCAAATATCGTATACCCTCAAGATGGGATCTGGGTTAAGTATAAAGAACTGGGTTTGAATACCTGAATTGTGAGTGTGGCCAGGTGGCCCAGCCTCACTTTGGGCAGAGCAGGGGTGGGGGCGTGGGGAGCAGTGGTCAACACCTGTGGGCTGGGGTCTCTTTGTGAAAACAAAGAAGGAACATGAGCTTCGCCGTGTCGACACGGAATCTTACCAGTGTTTTGTCATTAAATTTGGGAAAGAGGATGGAGAAACATGGAAACCAGGACTTTGCTTTCCTGGGCATCTGTTACTAGCTGCTACTTATGCCAGGCCCTTTGAGGTATACATGTTTGGGGTGTTACTCTCCTAGAGTTTACAACGGAGGCTCCTGAAGGTGAAGAAACCTGTATAGGATCACATACCTCAGAAGGAGGGGCACCTCAGGGCAGCCAACTGTAAGTGCCACACTTTCACTGCTGTAATTGTGCTTCTCTCATGACTAAGTCATGATCAGTTACTCATACACATGGGAAGTCGATGACCTATATTTTAAAAATAAAAGACCAGAGTATTATTTTAAATTTTGAAAAGGGGCAGGGGGTGGGTGGGGGTGTTCTTTTAAAAAGGAAAAGCTGGATAAACTTATTCTCATCTCTCCTGTTGCCAGAGCTGCATCTAGGCTTTTTCTACAAGGCTGAGTTCTTGAAAGAACATCTATGAAAAAATCATTCAGAATGTGTTACGAATGCAGATTCCTGGGCTAACCCTTGTCCAAGGTTTTCCTTGACTTATGACTGGGTGATAGAGGAGTCCTACATGGTGCTAGCGGTAAAGAACCCACCTGCCAACACAGGAGACTTAAGAAATGCAGATTCAACCCCTGAGTTGGGAAGATCCCCTGGAGGAGGGCATGGCAACCTACTCTTGCCTGGAGAATCCCATGGACAGAGGAACCTGGTGGGCTGCAGTCCATGGGGTCGCACAGAGTCAGACACGACTGAAGCCACTCAGCATGCACATGATGGGATAGCATCCCAATAAACCCATTGTAATTTGAGAATAAAGAATGCGTTTAAGCACCTAACCTATATCATGGATTAGCCTAGCCTATGCCTAATGTGCTGAGAATGTTTACATGAGCCTGTAACTGGGCAAAATCTTCTACGCCAAAGCCCGTTTTATAATAAAGTATCAAATAGCTCATGTAATTTACTGACTGTTGTACTGAGAGTGGAAAGCAGACTGGCTCTAAGTGTAGGGGTTGTTTCCTCCTCTAATCATGTGGCTGACCGGGAGCTCTCTCTCTGTTGCTGCCCAGTCCTCCAGGGCGTATCACGCTGCATATCGCTAACTTGGGAAGAGAACAAATTCATAATTAGAAGTAGTACAGTTTCTAGGTAATGTGTATCACTTGCACACCATCATAAGGTGGGAACTGTCTGTATGAGTTTCCAGTTGCTGCTGTAACACATGACTACAAACCTCCAGACTTTAAGCAACACAAATGCGTCGCCTTTGGGGTCTGAAGATCAGGAGCCAAGGATGGGTCAGGAAGGTGTGTGACTTCTGGACAGTCTAGGGGAGGAGCTATTTCCTGGTCTTTTCCAGCTTCTGAAGCCCACAGCGTCCCTTGGTTCCATCCTCTGCTTCGGTTGTCACGTCTCCCCTGCCTCCTCCTTTCTCTTATAAAGACCCTTGAAAGTCTGTTGGGTTCCCTAGACAATGGAGGATAGTTGTCTCATCTCAAGATCCTTAGTCTAATGACATCTGTAAAGTCCCCTTTGCCATGTAAGGAAACACACTCACAAGTTTTGGGGTATTCAGATGTGGACATCTTTGGGAAGCTATCATTCTGCCTATGAAGATACCTCGGGGATTCCTGTTCAGAAGTTTGATGGGGGGGCCCCAGAGTCTTTATCTCTGACAGGAGCACCCCCACGGTCCCCGACCCCCACTGATTTCGGTTACACTATGGTTGGAGAATCATTACTATAAATGAATCACATCCCGCACGTTAGGCCGTGGTTGCTGGTCGGGCTGTTTAGTTTCTCTGTGGCACTGCTGCTCAGTGGGGGTGACTTCAGGGTCTCCTAGCCCTGGGAGAGCAGGGTGTGGTCCTGTCAGGAAGGACTGCCCTGGTGAAAGGAGGAAAGGGTGGGGCGAGACGTTGGTCACTCTTTCAAAGGTCAGAGGTCAGTCATTACATCCTGGCATGGGAGGGCAAGAGGGACCCTCAAGGAGAATGATGTATCTATTAGGAAAGAGACAGCACCTCCCACCTGGGATAATTGTACGAGCATTTAATAAAGAGACAAGGGGAGGAGCAGGGGGTCCTGAGACATAAACCAGCAGGGGGACATGAATGTCCTTCAGCCTCAGGGGCATCAGGAGGGAACACAAACCAGGTGGGCCACGTGGAAAGAGGTGGGCAGGGTGGTGGGTCTGCCCTGGACCGCTCTCCTTTCCTGTGTGGTCCTCTCTGACCAAACCCAGCTGGAAGCCAGAGGACCCCTGGGTGGTGCCTGCAGGATGACCCCAGTCCTTGAGAAAGAGGTCACCGCCATCCACCCTGTGAACCAGCACGGTTGGGAGGTGGCAGAGGAGTGACGATGGTGGAGGGATGACCAGTGGGGAGCATGGGACCATGAGACCCAGGCAGCACACTGATGCCCGAGTGCAGGAAGCACCAAGTCAGCCCCCGTGGGACAGGTGACAGGGGGTGGGCGAGCCCGTCCACTCCAGGGAGGGTCCCCCAAGGGCAGAAACTGTGCCAGAGGCAGGGGATGTCCTCCAAAGCTTCTGTCAGAATCAGAGGCCTTGTTTCATCATCACCGTGGAAAGACCTTTGCCAACAAGCTCCAGTGCTTGGCAGTAAGAAGCCCTGAAGTGCTGTAGGGAGAGTCTCCAAGCTGATGCTGGGCCTGCACCAGGCACACCTGGGCACACCTGGGAGCAGGGCTGCATCCTCCATTACATCACATCCAGACATTTCACGGGCCCCAGGAAAGAAAAGTATTCTTTTAGGGGTTTAAAGATTTTAGACGTACAGATGGAAAACAAATAAAAACAGCAAGAAAGAAAATGTAAAGGTTTTAACCTGGGGAAAATGTGGAGCAATTTGGGAATTTGGTGGAACATAATTGTTACCCGTGCAAACCTGGGGAAGAGGGAAGTAGGGAGAAAAAAGGTGCCCCAGGTCAGGAGACACCCCTGTCCTGCCTCGTCTGTCTAGTTTCCGCCACTAGGTTTTTTATTAAACTTTTTCTTTTGTATTGGGGTATAACCTGAAACTTCAGGTGGACAGCAAAGGGACTCAGCCGCACATATCATCCCCCAAAGTCCCCTCCCATCCAGGCTGCTGAGTAACACTGAGCCGAGTTCATTGCGCTCTACAGTAGGTCCTTGTTGGTCATCCATTTTCAATACAGCACCGTGTACACGTCCAGCCCAAACTCCCTTTCTCTTCCCTACATCCTTCCCACCCCCTCTGCAATCATAAGTTCATTTTCTAAATCTGTTTTGTACGTAAGTTCATTTGCATCATTTATTTTTTGATTCCACATATAAGGGATATCGTACAGTATTTCTCCTTCTCTGTCTTACTTCTCTGTGACAATCCCTAGTTCCACCGTATTGCTACAGTAAATGACATGATTTCATTCTTTTTAATGGCTGGGTAATATTCCACTGTGTGTATGTACCACATCTTCTTTATCCATTCCTCCGTCCTTGGACATTTAGATTGCTTCCATGTCTTGGCTATTGTAAACAGTGCTGTAATGAACATTGGGGTGTACATATCCTTTTAAAAACAAGACCATGTTTTTTTCTGGATATATGCCCAGGAGAGGAATTGCAGGGTCATATAGTAGCTCTGTTTTTAGGTTTTTAAGGAACCTCCACACTGTTCTCCATAGTGGCTGCACCAGTTTTCGTTCCCGCCTACAATGTAGAAGGGGTCCCTTCTCTCCACTTCCTCTCTAGCATTTATTGCTTGTTCCACCACTATTTTAAAGAATACTCTTTAAAAAATGCAAATCTGAGTGTGTCCCTCATATACTTAGAAACTCTCAGTAGCTTCCCACAGAACTTTGAACAAAAGCCAGCCTCCTCACTCTCTCTGAAACCCCTGGGCGAGCTCTCTCATACCTGCTGCTTCTGCCTTAGCTCCTGCATGCTCGCCTCGGTCACTGTGCCATCAGTATTCACATCCCTTTCCTGAAACTGGCCATTCCTGACGGCACTTGGACTTCCTTCTGCCTGGATGCTACACCGTTTCCTCCACCAGCCTCCACACAGCGGGGGCCTTCCTTGACTAGGCTGCCCTCTATCTCTGCTTCCTCCACAGGACTGGTCTCAATCTGTAGTTTTTACTTGCTTGTTTCCTTGTTTATGATCTGCCTCTCCCATAAGAAACTCTATGAAGTTGGGGTTGAGTTCTGTTTTGTTTATTGTTGAATCTCTATTCTCCTCCATGCCTGGCATGTGTTGGTAGATGGATGGATAAATGGATGAGTGGATAAATGAGTGGATGAAGATGGGTAGATGGGTGGATGGATGGGTAAGTCTTACAAGATCTAATCTTTGCTTTCTTTGCTTGCACTTGAAAACTATGTTACTTAACAAAAGACTTGTTTGGATTTTGCTCTGTTAGACACTGTTAAAAAGTTTTTGGCACTTCACAACCAGAAAGAATCAAGACAATTAGAGACAGTGCAGGAAGTATTTGGACATGTGGAAGAGGTTACATTTATTCAACCTTAAACAATTACTCCAGAAATAATAGCTCTTACTTATTTCAGAAATTTCAGATTTGCTTTACTAAAACAAAAATCAAAGCCTTATTTCCGTGTCGGAGAGATTATAAATGACTTCAGCAGGTATGTGTGCGTGCATGCGTGCGTGTGTGTGTGTGTAGCCTTCATATACACAAGTAACAGAAGGATTTGTGGCTTACAGAAATTCTGCCTAGTGCTTTGTCATAAACAGAATTTTCTTTCTTTGAAAAAAGCTAAAAAATATTCCAGGCAAATCTGGAAAATCTCTTTGCATCTCAAACCCCTTACAGCACTTTCTCAAGGATTTATAATGTCTGAGAAATTTTATACCTCAAGACATGGAAAACCAAGATGGTCAAAAATTTGGAGTCGTTGGAAAGAATTTACCTTTATATACCATTCCACCTCTAAGTTTGTTATTTAATATGGTCTAGGAAAATGTGTTAAGGAGGGAAACCTCTTTTTACCTGACTATAGAATTTACAGTAAGGTGGACGGATGGAGGAGGAAAAAGCCACTGGACAGATTGGGGAATGTGAGCAAGGAATCGACTTCCTCAGAGGCAAGAGCCAGGAGAGCCCAGCTGAAGGGTCTGCACCTTGTGGGTAGAGCCTGGATTCAGCTTCTTAATCATCCAGCCTGAAGTCCAGGGACACACCAACTACGTAGCCTTGTTCCTAACTGTCTCTGAGTTTCCTAACCTGTAAACGGGGAATGGTGATAATACATCTTTCTAATACTATTATGATGGACAAGGAAATGGCAGCCCACTCCAGTATACTCGCCTGGAGAATCCTCGGTCAGAGAAGCTTAGCAGGCTACAGTCCACTGGGTCGCAGGAGTCAGACAAGACCTAGTGACTAAACCACCACCAATACTATTATGAAGATTAGATGAAAAACCAACATCCATAAAACCCTTCATAGTTACACATGTGAGGTAACACTTAGGACCCAATGAGCTTTCCAAAAAACATTGGCCGTAATTATTGGTCAAGCTCAGTGCTGTCCAGTGGAAAAATAACATGAGCCATGTGTGTGATTTAAATGTTTGTAGAAGCCACATTGAAAAAAAGATAATTTCATTTTAATATTTAATTCAATATATCCAAAATGCTATTACTTTAATATAATCAATATAGATAATTAGCAAGACATTTTATAGCCATATCTTTTTTTTATCCATTCTAAGTCTCTGAAATTCAGTGAGCACTTTATACTTAAAAGTATAGCACCGAAACTGGCCACATTTCAAGAGCATGGTCTCCATCCGTGGCTGGTAGCTGCTACGTTGCCCAGTCTCTGGGCCTGAGTCCCAGAGAATGACCAAGATGGAATAGCGCACATTCCAGATTTCAGCCGGAAAAATCTCTCCACGTCCTGCTGCCAATCCCATTTCACAGAAAAGCAGCAGCAGCTGAAACACTGTTGAATTTAAGGCTGAAGTGCTTTTCTCTGGTGTGACTCCCACGTCCCATGCTTCACAGCCCGCTCCCTGGAAGCTCTGTCAGGACTGTGAAACCAGAAAAGGATTTGTTTGTTTTCTGAATTCTCTAGGCCTTGGTTACCACTCAATAGTATCAGAGGCTTGCCTGGGAGCTAAGATGGTACAGAATCTGCCTACAATGCAGGAGACCCGGGTTCAATTCCCAGGTCAGGAAAATCTCCTGGAGAAGGGAATGGCTTACTCACTCCAGTATCCTTGCCTAGAAAATCCCATGGGCAGGGGAGCCTGGTGGGCTACAGTCCATGGGGTTGCAAAGAATCGGACGGGACTGAACGACTAACACACACTTTCAGTGGCATTGGAGAGTCCTGTTTATTTACTCAGGAGTGTTTCCAGAATTCAGAGGCTGGAATCCACCACTGGGCACCAAGACAAAAGGGCTCTTCACTTCCTTCTTCAGGTTTACTGTGGTCTCTTCCGGAGGACTATTCCCCCCGCAAAGAGAAGGTTAAAAGAAAAGAGAAGAGGTTCTCTATGAATTTCACCCTTTTCCCCAGCGTTATTGGTGGGAGCCAGCAGATGGCAGCCTAGTACCTTCTACAGTGACCCAGGGAAGAGGTGCAGGAAACATTAGTTCCCTGTGTTTGTGGAGACAGGTGGTAGCCCAAGCTTGGTCTTTGCCTGGAGTTCCTGAGATACTTACAGGGTTGTGATGTTAGTTAAGGCAGCGGTGGACATCCCAACATAATTTTCTCTTCCCTGTCTTCACTTGCTTAAGATTTTTTCTTAAGATCTTTTAAACCACTTTTCTTGCAAGGAAAAGCCAATTCTGAATCCCTGTTGGAACGGATTCTTTGACTTCCTTTTCCTTGCTTTTGTTATTATAATCATACATAATGGCCTGCCTCAGAGAAAACCTGCCCCTCAGCCTGACTGTTAAGTAGCTTTGTTCAGAACTCTGTCCACCTATGGATGTCAGGAAGAAAGAAATAAACACATCCCTTGCCTGAGGCTTGCCATTCTAGGAGATAGTTGCAAGATTAATGGCCTTCTGACTTTCTTTCCTCACGTTTTCCCCACCGCCACCCCCAAGTCTCTGTTCTACAAAAGAATCTGGCATCCTGACACCAATAAGATGGTTATCTTGAGACATTGGTCTGTTTTCTTCTCTGTTGCCTCGCTTTCTAAATAAAATATTCCTTACTTCAACTTACTGGCCTGTCGTGTGGCAAGCAGAGTAAGCATGGAGTTGGTAACACTTTGGGGAATCTTTTTCACATTTACATTTTCATCTCAAAGGATGATTTACATGATTTGAATCCTGGGTGGCTCAGTGGTAAAAAAAATCCGACTGCCAATGCAGGAGATGTAAGTTTGATCCCTGGATCATAAAGATCCCCTGGAGGAGGAAATGGCAACCCACTCCAATATTTTTGCCTGGGAATTCCCATGGACAGAGGAGCCTGGCAGGCTGCAGTCCGTGGGGTCTCAAGAGTAGGACACAACTTATATATATATATGTATTCAAATACTGCACAGGGAACGGTGTCTATTTCTAGTTATTAAGGGTCACTAGTTTTCTTTTTTCCTTTCTTCCACATCATTCACTCACTGATAAACTTGTAAAAATTGTTTAACATGTGTGGTTGGGTGTTTCTGAGAATACTTGTTCTGTGAAATCTGAAACTTTGTAGACCAGCATTCACATTAGGCAAGGTTTTGAATTCATACAGGAAACACATGGCTGCTTCTTTCTCCATAATTAAAAAACGTTTCTGAGAGTGTGACTTCTCAGAAGGCTGTCTGAGAATTAAAACCACTCCTTATCAAAGTTGAGGCATCTGATCGCACAGTCAAGTAAAACTCTGGATATAGACACTCACAGGGGTCAGTTTTCTCTCCTGGAAAAATTAGTCGGCTTATTTCAACTTAAGAGAACATTTAGATAATAGATAACTATATGATTACAATGGATCATTATTTTTGGCAAGATGATGTACAGATAAGATTTGTGTGCTTCCTTGAAGAGTTTTCTTTAAATAATGAAACTGTGAAAATGAGTGAGTAAACACTGGTTGTTTTCACTAGAAAAGTAGAAAGATCGGAGGATTCTTAGTTGTGTTTATTATGTGTGTGCGTGTTAAGTCATTTCGGTTGTGTCTGACACTTTGCGACCCTATGGACTGTAGCCTGCTAATCCCCTCTGTCCATGCGATTCTCCAGGCAAGAAAACGAGTGAGTTGCCATGACCTTCTCCGGAGAATCTTACCAACGCAGGGACCAACCCTCATCTCCTATGTCTCCTGCATTGGCACTCATGTTCTTTATCACTTGTGCCACCTGGGAAGCCTGTGTTTATTTATTCACTCACTAACTTCTCATTCTAAGTATTTGCTGGGTAAGTCTATCAGGGGAAAGGCACTGTGCCAGGTGTCATGGGGAAAGGAAGGTGATCCTTCCTCAGATTCTTCCTGTAAAGAGGGGTCCACTGGAGGATGTGGCATTTAGAATGGATATGTATAGGAAGGTTGGAAAAGGCAATGGCCAGTACTCCTGCCTGGAAAATCCCATGGATGGAGGAGCCTGGTAGGCTACAGTCCATGGGGTCGCTGAGGGTCGGACACAACTGAGCGAATTCACTTTTAGTTTTCACTTTCATGCATTGGAGAAGGAAATGGCAACCCACTCCAGTGTTCTTGCCTGGAGAATCCCAGGGATCGGGGAGCCTGGTGGGCTGCCGTCTGTGGGGTCGCACAGAGTCGGACACGACTGAAGCGACTTAGCAGCAGCAGCATGTTTAGAAAGGAGTTTTCCGCATGGCTCAGCTGGTAAAGAATCCGCCTGCCATGCAGGAGACCTGGGTTCAATCCCTGGGTTAAGAATCTCCAGGTTCAGTCCATGGAGAAGGGAACGGCTACCACTCCAGTATTCTGACCTGGAGAATTCCATGGACTGTATAGCCCATGGAGTCTCAAAGGGTCAGACACGACTGAGTGACTTTCACTTCACTTTACTTTACAGAAAACAAACTTATGGTCACCCAAGGGAGAGAGATGGGGGAAGAGACACATTAAGGGTATGGGATTAACAGCTACAAGCTATTTCATATAAAATAGGTAAGCAGCGAGGATATAACAGGTTTCCCAGGTGGAACTAGTGGTAAAGAACCTGCCTACTAATGCTGGAGACGTAAGAGATGCAGGTTCAATCCCTGGGTTGGGAAGATCCCTTGGAGAAGGGCATGGCAACCCATTCCAGTATTCTTGCCTGGAGAATCCCATGGACAGAAGAGCCTGGTGGGCTATAGTCCATGGAGTAGCAAAAGAGCTGGGCACAACTGAAATGACTTAGCAAGCACAAGGATATAACAAGTACAAAGAGTTATACCCATTATTTTGTAGTAATTTATAATGGAATATAATCTGCAAAAATACTGAATCACTGTTCTGAACACCTGAAACTAACAGAATATTGTAAATCAACTATACCTCTGAAATAACAATTTTAAAAATGGATCTTAAAAGATAGGTAAATCCATTAACAGACAAAAGGTTAAACAAAATATGGTAGGTCCATTTAAAGAAGTGTTATTCAGCCATAAAAAGGAAGGAGAGTCTGCTATGGCATGGATTAACCTTGAGAATATTATGCTAAGTGAAAGAAGCAAGACACAAAAGGACAAATATTATATGATTCTGAAACCACACTCTTGCTCAAATGAGATTCAAACCCACTGTCTTTTAACTGAAACTGCTTACCTGGTCTCAGGACTTACTGAAGCTCAGGTTCTCTTGTCTCAATGTAGAAAGAATTCAGTGTGAAGCAAAGCAATTGGTAGAGAGTGAGTTTATTAGCATAGGATGCTCATGAGAAATGCAAGAGGGCAGGCGAGGGCGTGCAGCCCTGAGAACAACGAGGGCTACCTTTTTATAATCAAAGAAAAAGCAGGGAGGGGAGAAGACCACTTCCTCATTCTTGGGCGCACACAAAGCCTACATCATTAGTTCCTTCTTTGACCCTCTATGGTTTAACTGAAACTGTCACGGCACTATTTAAATCATATGTATTTTAGCAGAAGGGTGATGTTTAGTTGCTCAGTTGTGTGCTACTTCTCTTTTGAGAACCCATGGTTCGTAGCCCACTCGACTCCTCTGTCCATGGGATATCCCAGGCAAGAATTCTGGCATGGGTTGCCTTTCCTTCTCCAGGGAACCTTCCTGACTCAAGGATCGAACCTGTGTCTCCTGAATTGGCAGGTGGATTCTTGATCACTGAACCACCGGGGAAACCAGAAGGGTGATAACACATATTAAAATATGGCAATTCATCTCAGCTTTTGATATAATGCCCCGTTTCACCTAGTTTCTTTCCCCTTTCACCTATATTCCTATCTTGGCTACATGCAGAAATGCTACTTTTTAAGGACTATTAACTCCCTGAATTCATGTAACAAGATTCAGACCTAGTATCTATTGTCTTATGTTCTAGCTGCCAGGGTTTGTAGCTTGACTGTGCCTGGCACTTGGAAGTACCTGTTCTTCCTTCAAGGTAGAGTAGGTTGTTGCTAGGTTACTGCATTCTTTTCTTGAGTGGTCATTAGCCTACAAGAGTCTCCTAAACTCCCTTAAAATTCCCTTTCTATCTTTAACCCATAGTGGAATGTATGAGGAGCCTAGAAAAGGCAAATGCATAGACAGAAAGTAGACTGTTCATTGTCAGGGCTGGAGGAAGGAGGAACGTGGAGGCAGTGTTTCATGCGGGCAGTTTGGGGTGATGAAAACTCCTGGAGATGGATGAAGCGATGTTTGTCCCACACTGTAAATGCACCAAATGTCACTAAATTGAACACTTTAAATGGTTAAAATGGTAAAAATATATGTTATATATATTTTGTGCTGTGCTTAGTTGCTCAGTCGTGCCTGACTCTTTGCAACACCATGAACTGTAGTCCACCAGGCACCTGGAGAATGGGGATTCTCCAGGCAAGAATACTGGAGTGGGTTGCCATGCCCTCCTGCACAGGATCTTCCTAACCCAGAGATCAAGCCCATGTCTCCTGCTGGGCAGACAGATTTTTTACCATCTGAGCCACCAGGGAAGCCCGACCACAATTAAAAAAAAAAAAGTTTGGGTAGGAACTTTGTGTTCACCGGACGTTCTGGGCAAAAGGAATAATATAACCAAAGGTTCAAGGGACAGAAAAGATTGAGCAGAAAAGATTTTTGTTTTTTGAGCAGAAGCTGTCAAATCTCAAAAACTCTCAGGTACCTTGGGTGATGCTTTGGCCACGCAAGGCTGACAGGTGATGGCAGAGCTGGTATGGAAGAGAGGGTGAGGCAGCAGAGTCTGGGGTCAGACTGAACAGCTCAGGAGTTGGTCGCGTCCAGCACCCAGGGTCCTGGGGCGGTGGTGTCAGGTGATACACAGAGGTCTGATTCAGTGAGCAGAAGACTGTGCTGGGAAATTAGCTGTTTGTCCAATAAGAAGTAAGGAGGGCTGGGTGGGGCTCAGCCTAAATCCTGCTGGAGTTGTGCAGAACACTGGGTCATCAGACGGCAGAGTGGAATGCAGGGCAGAAGAGCCCACCCTGTAGGATGAGAGCTCATCTGGAAGGAGGGCTGGTGATGCCAAGAAGTCGGGAGCCCCCTGGCTTCCAGCTGTACAGAATCCCGGGCGGGGCAGGGCAATGCTCAGCCAAGGACATCAGCCATGGGAGGCAGGTTGCTGTTGTTCAGTAGCTCTGTCGTGTTGGACTCTGCAACCCCAAGGACTGTGGCACGCCAGGCTTCCCTATCCTTCACCATCTCCTGGAGTTTGCTCAAACTTATGTCCATTGAGTTGGTGATGCCGTCCAGCCATCTCATCTTTGGTCACCCCCATTCTCCTCCTGCTCTCAATCTTTCCCAGCATCAGAGTCTTTTCCAATGAACAGGGTCTTTGCAGTGGCCAAAGTATTGGAGCTTCAGCATCAGTTCTTCCAGTGAATATTCAGGGTTGATATCCTGTAGGATTGACTGGTTTGATCTCCTTGCAGTCGAAGGGACTCAAGAGGCAGGAGCTAATTGCAAACCACTCCAGAAGCTGGGTTCAGTCTGCTGGTCCACTCTGTCAAGGTTACCTTGCAGCTGCCTAGAGGGAGGAAAGAGCCAGGCAGAGGGTTGACATGGGGCTGAATGAGTCCTAGGAAACATATAGGGAAAAAAGTGGAAGAAAAGCCTCCAAAGATGGTTAGGGCTGGATTGTGGACAAATTTAAGGCCAGGCTAAAGAGTTTAGTTGAATTTCATGAGTAAAAGGAAGACAGAAACCTCTTGAATAAGGAAGTGATGTAAAGAAAATATTGTCTTAAGATTAATCTGGTATGTAGGATGTAGATGAAAGATAATGATAGCCAGGGTGAGGGTGAGGAAATGGAAAGGAGGAGTTAGCTATGTAATTTATTTCTCTGTTGGGGAGAGTTTTATTTTCCATGTTACAATGTATTGCAGTCATTTAAAAATGAAATGTGTAATGTATTAGTTTTCATTATAAACATTGTAAGAGGAAGTGTAGAAAATCAAAACAGTAGAGGATAGAAAATAAAATTGCTCAGTCCTTTCTGCACCCAGGATAGTCACTAGTGATATCTGGGTGTATTTCCTTCCAGTCTTTTTTTTTCTACCTAGTTACTTAGACTGTTAGTTTGCTTGTTTGTTTGATATAGTTGTGATTGTGTAATGCATACAGCTTCGCATCAGTTTTTTACTGATTATCTAGTGAGAAGTGATTTAGTGTGGTAGTTAAGAGTACAGACTCTAGACCTGGCTGCCTGGGTTCAAACCCCAATGTCCGCTGTTTACTAACTGTGTGATCTTGACCTCTCTGCCTCAGTTTCCAAAACTATAAAATGTAGTGATAATAGCAGCTATTTCATAGGGTTGCTGTGAGGATTAAATAGTTAGCACACGAGCAGCCCTTCGTGCCTGTCACACAATCATCATTACATGTCAGGTCCTGGACCAAGTTACTGCATGCATACGTGAGATGTTCTGAAGCTTTTCCCCAAAAATGGAAACTAGGGAAATTCACGAAGAATGGTGATGTCATTAACATTTATAGGAAAGCAGAAAGAATGACTGTAAGGAGTATTTGTAATTTTAATTGTATTGAGTTGGAGTTACAGATAAGACCAGGTGGAAATAAGAGTGTTTGGAGATAAAACACAGAAATCCAAAAGCAAAGTTTTGACCAGGTAGATGGATTTGGGAGAAACTTTCTTGGAGGTGACTGCTAATATCATAAGAAAAGAGTGAGACCACTAGAAGAAGGAGAAAATGCTGAAGGCGAAGCTTTGGAGAACAGACCCTGAAAGAAGGAAGGCAGAAAGGGGGCTGGGACAGGTGGAAGGACGGGTAAAATGTTACAGGAGGAAACCAGACAGGCGGGAGGACCAGGCGGTGTGGGATGGTGTTTGTCGTGGACAAGGATGCCCCTTGGGTGGGTGAGGATGCTGTGGGTGAGGCCCACGGTGGGGGAGTATGATGGACAGTCCCCTGGGTCCCGGATGGGCAGCTGGCAGGAGTCATTTCTCTGCCCTCTTCCCGGATGGAGCCTGGAAAGTGAGTGCCAGGACACAGGTCTCCCGGCTTCATTTTTTTTCTCACAGTCCCCCAAATCTTTTCTCCTCTGATTCTGCTTGTCTGGAGCCCTGCTAAGCCTTCTCTGACTGGGATTCCCCCACACAACAGGAGGACTTGAATACCTGACCCTGTGGAGCCCCATTGGTTAAATGCAGTGAGAGGGTAGGCAGGAATCAAGGCAGAATCCTGTTTTGAAAGTCAGAAGACAGTCATGCCTCCCCTTTAGGAACTTGCTCCATTCCTTTGAAGGCAATCCTAATCTCCTTCCCGGTTCACAGACGCCTCCAGACACCGCAGTGAAGCTCTGCGTCCCGAGCAAGACAGAAAGAAAGCGTGTTCACTCACAGGCGTGCTCCGTTTCTTAGTTTCCAAAGGCCACAGAGGGCTGTACAACTGGGGGTCTGAAGCTGCAGAGGCGAGGCCTGGCAAGAGGAGTGATGAGTTTTGAGCAAATATAGAGAAGACTGAAAATACACAGAAATTTTGAAGTGACAGGGAGGATCATGGAAAGGGTTCTTGTGAGATGACTGGTCTGAAGTGTAGACAAACCTGCAGCGGTGAAATGTGCAGGCTCCAGAGACAGACAGTCTGATTCAAATAGCAGCTCAGCCCCTTTGGAGCTGGGAGACAGTTCCTGGATCTGTTTCTGCATCTGTTGAAAAAGAAAAAAGTGTGTGATAACAACATTGTGACATTACCTGGTAGACTTGCTATGAGGATTAAGTGCATGGCTATGCCTATAACTATTTTTAGTTTAGATAATTTGACCAAAGTATGTCAGATTAATCTTGGGAAAATCCAGTGATGGACAGAGGCAGAAGAAAATCCACCTCGCAGTTTATGATAGTGATTCAGGCAGACTTTTTGTACCATGAGGCCCAGGGTCTGCTTCACTTTTCTTTATTCCTCTTATCACCCCTGGGGGTGTTACAACCAGGAACCTTCTTCCACTGAAAATGTAAGTTCTCAGAGAACAGCGATTCTGGTCTATTTTGTTCACAACATGGTAATCGCATAAGTAAGTGGCTAATTAAAAATACATGAACTTGCAGGGGAGCTTGTTCAGAATTGAGCCTGTGTCCAGTAGGCACAAGAGTGGTTGGGGAGGGGTGGATGGAATGGGGTGGTGATGCAGGAAGGGGTCTGGGTGGGGGGAGCAGGGCGGATAAAAGGAAGGAGGAAGCAGAGGGTAGGAGTTCAGAGCGCAGAGATGCAAACAGCATTCTGAACATTCCTGGGAAGATTTAACAGGATCCAGGCCAGGGAAGTCCTTTCCTATTTGGTCTGTTCCCAGTTTACATCTCTTCTGTTGTCAGTTTTGGGGAAAGAACATTTGTCTAAATGAAAATATATATTCAAGTGTTTATAGTGATCTCATTTATTCCATCTATTCCATGGCGTTTTTTGTTCTTTCTTCTTCTTTCCTTTCATTTTTGCTTTTCTCAAAGAATATTTCAGGATTCGTCTATTTTGGTGGGCAGTTTTCTTATAAAAGAAACTTGTTGGAATGGAATTATTAATCTAGATGATATCTTGGTTTCTAACCTGTTCACTCATGAATCACCTTACTTTTTTCCTTCTCATGTTGTTAGGATTTTATGATTTTCTTTTCTAAAGTCTCGAGGTGAGTGTTTACTAATTTAAGAACAAGGTGCGTGCCTGCCAAGAAGCTTCAGTCACATTTGACTTTGCGACGTTATAGACTGTAGCCCTCCAGGCTCCTCTGTCCACGGGGTTCTCCAGAATACTGGAGTGGGTGGCTGTGCCCTCCTCCAGGGGAGATGTGGAGATTATGCTGGATCATCCAGGCAGACTCAGTGCAATCGTGAGAGCCTTTACAAGAGGGAGACAGGAGGGTCGGAGTCAGAGAAGTGGTGACAACAGAGGGAGAGGTAAGGGGCCAGAGAGAGAGACTTGAAGATGCCATCCTACTGCCTTTGAGGGGAGGAAGGAGCTGCAAGCTGAGGAACGCAGGTGGCCCCTGAAAGCTGGAGAAGATGGGGAGTGGCTTCTGCCCTGGAGCCTCCAGAAGGAACAAGATGCTGCTGACACCTCCAGTTTAGGACTCTGGCCTCCAGAATTACATGGCAGTGAATCTATGCTGTTTTGAGCCAGCAGATCTGCAGTAATTTGTTACCGCAGCAACAAGAATCCCATACCCATCTCACACTCCATCTGGGGCCAAGCTTCCTTGCCAGCTCACCAGTCCACCGTTGCCAACACAGACCCCAGGATTCCAAAGAGCCTTGTGCTGCACAACTGAGGCAGAATGAGCTGTGTGATCAGAATGAGCTCGAGTTCAGACACAGAACCAATGACTTGGGATCTGTAGGGTCATTGGTAGGGGAGGTACAGTGGGACAGGGAAGAGAGTGTTAACACCAGGCCGACACGTATCCTCGTGCACAGGGGGCCCAGCTATGCAGCACCCCAGGAGGCACGTGAGAGCTGAAACTGGCCAGGCCCCACCTGCTGGGAGACTTACCCTTGCCCAGGTGCCGTTGCCAAGAGGAAGAGACACCTTTTCCTAATTTTCCCAAAGGTCCCAGAAGGACCACCAGCAGTCCTAGAACGCAGATTCTGACTCTGACAGAAACCAATGAGGTGACCTTGGGTAAGTCACTTCCTTCTCCAAGTTTGTTACCTTTTGGATAAAAGTGACAATCAGGTCACTTTTCTGATGGTCCACACTCCTAATGTAGGGTGCTTGATCCCTCGTCACGGAACTAGATCTCATATGCCATAACTAAGACCTGTTGCAGCCAAACCAACTTATTTTTTAAAAAAAGAAGTGACAATTAATTAGGGAACTAACCTTTGCCATTCGGTTCCTTCACCACGAAGGGGAACTTCAGAGGAAGAAATTCACCCTCACCAGCTCCTCTGCAGCCCTGCCTGGAGCATCCTGCATCCTTTGTATGCTTCTCCCCACAGGTGTCTACCAGCCACCTCAGGGCCTTTGCACACATGGTTTCCTTCACCCAGCACAAGATCCCCTTCTCCCTTCCTACAGATCTCTGCTGAAAAGGCATTTATTCAGGGAGGGCTTTGTTCACTGACCATTCCATATAAGAGCATCACCCTTACACTTTCACCCCCTCTGTTTATTTTATTCCTGTTACTTCTCACTAACATTGTATTGTTTATTTGTATACCCTCTGTCTCCCTGACTAGAACAAAGGCCCAGAAGTACACAAACACTGTGTCGTTAGCTGCTGCATCTTAAGTACCCAGTGGCTAGAGCGTATAGTAGGTGTTTGAGAAATATTTGTCAAATGAATGAACTTTTCTCCTCATATGAAATCTGCCTTCCACACTAAGGTGCTTAGGTGTTTTGTGTTGTGTGTGTGTGTGTGTGTGATTTTACTCCCTGGTCCCACATGGAGGTGAAGGTAAGGGTGACTAGTGATTACTTCACAGTTTGTCCTGATTCCCTTCTCCCTGGTGTCATCATCTTTTAGGAAGTGATCAAGGTATAAAGAGGCATATAACAAAATGAAACCTTTTGTTGAAAATGCAGGAGACACAGGTTCAATCCCTGGATCAGGAAGATCCCTTGGAGGAGGAAATGGCAACCCACTCCAGTATTGCTGCCTGGAGAATCCCGTGGACAGCGTCTGGCTGGCTATAGTCCATGGGGTTGCAAAGAGTCGTACATGACTGAATGAGCACACACACGCTGAAAATTCATCAGTATAACAATCTCTGCTTTCTGCTTTGTTTATCTTCACCTGCAAAACAACAAATTCGTCAAATTAAAACTCACGCTTAGCGGTGAAAAATGCTGACATTTTACATGCATTCAGTCATCTGAAAATTACTCTCTGAGTTTTGTTCCAAGAGCCCAAATCAATAGGTAGGAAAGAGCCACTCTCACCCCCAAGCTTGACCCGCCACGCCACGATCTTTCCTCCACTGACCCTGTTCGCATCTCTCTCAACCCTCTACTACAACTCCCTGCCCTTTGGCCCAGGGGTGGGTGGGCCTGCAGGTGGTGGGCAGGATACAGACACTCACCATCTTCCTTCTTTTCCCAGGAAGCTAAAGCTGTTCTAATCGCTATGACTTGGGTACTTTCATTAAATGTGAGCCTGAGTGGACAAATAGCCACGTTTTCTTTCTTTTTTTTATTATTAATCAAGTAATTAATTTGTCTTTGGTTGTGCTGGGTCTTCGTTGCTATGTGCCGACTTTCTCTAGTTGAAGCGAGTTGGGGGCTACTCTTCACTGGGGTGCGCGGGCTTCTCCTTGCAGTGACGTCTCTTGTTGCCGAGCACCAGCTCCCGGGGCATGGGCTTCAGTATTTGCAGCTCTCGGGCTCTAGAGCATGGGCTCAATAGTTGTGGTGCACGGAGCATGTGGAATTGCTCCAGACCAGGGATCAAACCCGTGTCCTGTGCATTGGCAGGCAGATTCTTATCCACTGTGTCACCAGGAAAGTCCTAGCCACATTTTTCTGATGCTTTGAACTGAAGGTAATTTCTAATTTGTGCCCAGGAATAGCTTCTAGCTCTGCCTTTTAATTCTCCCAGCTTTAAGGGCATCCAGATGGTGGGAGGTATAGAGAAGAATTTATGCCAAGGAGACTCTCGCTGTGTATTTTTTCTGTCAGTTGCTCCTTGTGAGAAGGCGTGAGTCTCCCGTGACCCCCAGGTGTGCGGGCTCCTTGATGCTGACTCACAGGGAGGTGGGCTTTTCCTGCGAGATGAGCCTTCCCTATGGTGGAGGATGGTGACGTACACCTGGTCCAGGATCACCGCTCTTTCCTCTTCTGTCCTCCGTGTATATTCTAGAACACTGGCCCCCCGGAAGACACTTAAACTGTACACCCACATGTGAAAGATCCTGACTGAACATTAACCTTTTCACCGGAAATCCCCCTGTTAACAGTGGGCAGATAAATTTGGAGAGAAACTCGAGTCTAACGTCAGTCTCCATCAAACAGTGGCCTTTCTTCTTTTTAGCCGTGGGAAGGACTCTGTCCCTAGATGGCTGAGATCCACAAGAAAAGTCCAGCTCTGTTATCTAAGCAGAGCCACTTGGCCTCCCTGCGGGAAGCTCATTAATTCCAAATGGAAAATAATCAGCTGAGAAAAGCATGGGTGGGATTCTGTCTTCCTCTTTTTCCTGTGAATTAGAGGAACAGGAGTTCTGGCTGAAAGATGGCTTGGCAAGAGAGTTTGACTCTGCAAAGGAAACACTTGTCAGGAGCAGAAAGGTGATGACCGCCCAGAGAGCGAGCACAGAAGAGGCCACGTCGTCTCACACTTTGGAAGCTGGCAGGGGTCTCAGCTGCATTCACCATGAGAGTTTCCATCAGGCTCTCCTTCTCCAGCAAGCGTTCTCTGTAACGACCACAGGCCATACGTGACTAGACGCCCTTCCGCTTCTTTTCTCCTTCCCCTTTTTCTACGTGAACGTTGTGGGTGGGTGAGGAGAGGATGAGAAGGAAGTAAAAGAAAATTATAAGGATTTCTAGCTTTTTAAAAAGCAGCAATAATAAAACCAAAACCTAAAAGGTCACGTGCCCCAATCTGTAAAGATAGAAGCAAATTATGTGTGACACTCTATCTGCATAAGCGGCTCATTTTCCAGTTTCCTTTTATTAACCCTTTTTTCATTACTCTCTTTCTCCTTTATCTATTTTTTCCCTTCTATTTTTCTCAACCTGTTTTGTTTTGTTCTCCTAATTCTCGTTTCTCATTTTCTTCTTTAACCTCCCTTTCTTCTAACATTCCACCCTCCACACCAACCCCCAGCTGTAGACTGTCGGAGAAAGTTCTGGATTTCATGTCATACAACCTGATGTTGGAAGGAGATGTGAAACCACTGGCTCATGTGGTAGTAATAACTGAGTGTTTCTAAACATTTATAGGGACCCAAGGAAATGCTTAGGATGAAACCTCTTTTAATGTCTCCATATGGTACTCTGGCATTAGAATCATTTTTTAAAAATTACACTGTGCACTGCAGGGAAGAGTAGCCCTTGCTGCCCACAACTAGAGAAAATCCAGCAACTATGACCCAGGGCAGCATCAATAAATCAATAAAAACAGTAGATGAAAAAAATTACTCGATGATGTTACTAGTTGAGTGACAACACATTTTATTCTATTATTCTTTTTCTAATATGCTATTACTCTTGTTCCAGTGCCCCTTTACACAAATTCTAGGACATCCCATCCTTCACCTGCAGGAAATACTGATCCTAAGAACAATGTCCCCCATATTTTTACCAAAAAAAGCCTCTGAGTACCCCTTTGCCCATGTCTCACTTAAAATCCTTCGTATTCCTGCCATTGATGCTATATGGTTCATTTCACATGTCAGTGTGACTGGGCTAAAGGATGCCCAGGGAGCTAATAAAGCACAACTTCGGGTGTGTCTGTGATGGTGTTTCCAGAAAAGATTAGCCTTTGAATTGTTGAATAAAGCAGGTGGCCCCTCCCAGTATGGGTGGGCATCAGCCAGTCCCTTGAGGGACTATACAGAACACAAAAGTAGAGGAAGGGAAACTGGCTCTCTGTTGGACTTGGGACATCATCTTCTTCTGCCCTTGGACATGGGTACTTTTGGTTCTCAGGCCTTGGACTCAGACTGACTTATGCACTAGCTTTCCTGGTTCTCTGGTTTGCAGATAGCAGATGGTGAGACTTCTTGACCTCCGTAAGTACAGGAGCCAGTTCCTATAATAAATCTCTTTATACACATATATGATATGTAATATCATAATATATTACACTCTGTCTGATCTATATCTAAATCTGTATCTGTATCAATATCTCTACCTGTTGGTTCTCTGGAGATCCCTGATGAATTCAGACAGTGGCCACCACTCTTGGTCACTTATTCATGGGGCTGTCTACACAGGACCCCAACAGTGTGGGATCTAGTGAGACCACAGGCTCTTTGTGCATCCTGGAGCCCATTAGCAATCTGTTGGTCCAGGTAAACCTTCCTAATTCCCTTTTCATAATTGTCCTTTTGCCTGTAGTGGAGAGTCTAAGACAGTCCTCATCTTCACAGGAATGTCTCTAGACTGAGAAAAGTATAAAAATGAAATAATATGTGGTATCACCTTCCAGAAAAGTACCTAAATAAAACAGCTTGAAATTAGCAGATAATTGTACATAATGCTGGGAATAAATCCTTAGAATCATCGTTGGATTCACTAATCTTTGTATTCTCAGGCCTTGCCAGAAGCCAGCACATAACAAGCTCTTCATAAATTTTGAATAAATATATGAAACAAAGATTTACTTTATTCAAGAATACAAGAGAAAGAGAGCTTCAAAGGTACAGGGCAAACAGTAATGTTTCAGTATCAATTAATTATTTATATTGATTAAAGACATCACTTACTACACATGAACAAAAAGTCAAATAAATCATGAAACTTTCACTAAAGACTATTAAATAAATGCAAATTACAGTTCAAGGGCACACACTTTTCTCAGATAAATTAAACAGCACGATATTAAAAAGCACTCCATTTTACCAGTGACATGATTCAAATGTCTTTCACGTATTTGTTTCCCATTTGTATATCTTTGATAATGTGTCTGTTCAACTCTTTGGCCCATCTGAAAAATTTGTTTATTTTCTTATTGACTTTTAAGAGTTCTTTATATTTTCTGAATCTAAAACCTTTATCAGACATGTTATTTGCAAATGTTTTCTCCCATTTTGAGGTTTGTTTTTTTTTTTTCATTTTTGTAACAATGTCTTACAAAAAGCAGATGTTCCTAATTTTAATCAAGCCTACCTTTTTCTCTTGTGGATCATACCTAAGAAATGTTGCCGCAAGTCACAAGTAGTTTTTCATGGGTTTGATAGAAAAGACATCTGGATGTGAACTTTCATTATGATACAGAAAATATACTGTTTTAAATAACTTTCTATAACAAATGCTACAACTGAAAAAAAAGTCCTTTGGAAATGTTATGGTTTTATGATTTACATTTAGGCCAATGATCTGTTTAGAAATTTTATGGTGTGGTGGTTTAGTTGCTAAGTCATGTCTGAGACCCCACACACTGCAGCCTGCCAGGCTCCTCTGTCTACGTGATTTCCCAGGCAAGAATACTGGAGTGGGTTGCCATTTCCTTCTCCAGGGGATCTTCCTGATCCAGAGATCCAGCGTTGGTCTCTTGCATTGCAGGCGGTCTCCTGCATTGCAGGCAGATTCTATACAAGCTGAACCACCAGGGAGAAATTTTAGTTTAGAAATTTTAGTTCTTTTAGAAATTTTATAGTTTTATGATTTACATTTAGGCCAATGATCTGTTTAAGAGAATTTTTTTTTATATGGCATGAGGTGTGAATCAAAGGTTGTTTGTTTGTTTTTTTTTGCATATGGTTATCCAATTATTCCTGCACCTTTTATTGAAAAAAATCATTTTTGCACTAATTTACCCTTGTGATTTGTTGAATATCACTTGACCCTGGATATGTGGCTTACATCTGGACTCCTACTCAGTTCTACTGATCTATTTGTTAGACTGTGCTCTCTTTTCATTCTGGAACTTAATGGGGTTTTTTAAAAAATATTTATTTATTTATTTATTTATTTATTTATTTGACTGCACTGGATCTTAGTTGGAGCATATGGGATCTCATTCCCTGACCAGAGATAGAACCCAGGACCCCTGCACTGGAACTCTGAGTCTTAGCCCCTGGACCACCATGGAAACCCTAGAACCTACTGGGTTTTTTTGTTTAGTTCAACAAGAAAATAGAAGACTTTTTAAAAGAAATCAGCACTCAGATTATTGGACAAATCATTATTGGAGATCAATTGATCATCACTGGAGAAATTTTTGTTAATACAGATTGGTGTCTGGTTTTATTGGGGGTTGCTTTAAAGTAATATAACCAATATTTGATCATTTATCTACAAAATGTTTCAAAATGATAAATAGGGCTTCTCTCAAGGGGGAGGGTAAAGCAATCTTTGTAATTCTGAAAAGAGAAATATTTTGTAAAACAAAAAATTATGAATAGTGACTGTTGTTTTTAACTAGAGGAAATGGTTTTCTTCTGTTGGCTCACTGAAACATAAATGATTGAGTTTGTAAGTAAAGCAGGTTTTAGTCTGGGCTTCAAAGATTTATTAAAATTTCCTTAATTTACCTTACAGAAAATTTCACTGTATGTTCAGAGAAGCACATCATTCCACAAATTGGCAAATAAATGCTCAAATGTATCATATTAGTGGTTAGTAATATTTCGATAAGTATTAAAATATTGATACTTGTAGTGGCACAAACATGGCTATTCAGAATAAAGGAATTGATTTGGGTCCTGGCAACCTGGTGGCTCAGATGGTAAAGAGTCTGCCTGCAATGCAGGAGACACGGGTTCAATCCCTGGTCCAAGAAAATCCCCTGGAGAAGGAAACAGCAATCCACTCCAGTATTCTTGCCTGGGAAATCCCATGGACAGAGGAGCCTGGTGGGCTACCGTCCATGGGGTTGCAAAAGAGTTGGACATGACTTAGCAACTAAACAGCAACAACAGCAACCAATAATCATAGGATGTACAGCAAAATCACCCTTGTATTTGGTTAGTGCTTTCTATCACTTAATTTGCACATACATAGTAATTAATTTGGAGAAGGAAATGGCAACCCAGTCCAGTGTTCTTGCCTAGAGAATCCCAGGGACGGGGGAACCTGGTGGGCTGCTGTCTCTGGGGTCGCACAGAGTCAGAAACGACTGAAGCGACTTAGCAGCAGCAGCATTAATTAATATTTTATCCAGCTGGTGAGAGTTTAAAAGGTAACACTGTGACTCTTATGCTGCACTGAAAGAAGTTGATTTGAAGAAATTAGATCACATGCATTTTCCGTGTATAATTTTGCTACAGCTCCATGTTCAAAATAGGAAGCTTATAAAACAGGAAGGACTAGAAATAGGAGATCTTTTTCCAGTTATAATATTCATCTGCCTTTGGATTGTAGATAATCATTGCTTGTTTCTCAGGTATAAAGTGGGAATGAGTCCATCAGTAACAGAGAGATACTGTGAGACTCCCAAGGCCTGTCATGTGACAGGTGGGGGAAATCATAGTCATGTATCACATGTCTGGAGCTTGGCTGCAGGGTTTTCGCAATCATTTTGACAGTTTGAATCTCCTCATTAGCAGCAAGATAGGCAGGTGGGAATCAAGAACTCCATTTCATAACTTCTGAAGGTGACTGAAAGATTAGAATAATACAAGCTGACAATTGAGAAATAAGTGTCCGCTATAATTTATTACAATAATGGAAGGCATATGTCTCTGTGTTTCCTTCTGTTGATTCTGTGGACTTATGAATAATAGCAGAAAATGATTTAGACTGTTTGTGTCAAAGGTAATGTGATACCGTGTTACAAACATCATGACCATACTCTTTTATACTCTATTTCTCTAAAAGTAAAAGATGTTGCCTATCCGGGGAAGAAAGGGGCAGTCTGAAAGAGCCCACATCTGCTCTGAGAGGACTGAAGGTGACGTAGGAGTTGGGGGTGAGGCTGGGGAGAAAGATTTGAAGCTTAGGGAGGGCAGTGGGGATGAAGTGTGGGAAGGAGGCACAGACTCCGGTGTGGAGGGCAGGTGCCAAGAATGAGTCCATTGTGGAGGAAATGATGCACAGGCGACCGGGGAAGAAAAGGGAGCAGGAAAGGTTAGAGGAAGAAGTGTGGTCTGGCGTCTGCTGCTTGCATTATGGTTCCAAGTGGATAAAAGGAATTTAACGGATGTTGAGAAGAAGGAGAGGAGGAGGAGGAGAAAGGTGGGGAAAGGAGCAGGAAGGAGGAAAAGCAGACACTTTGAGGGACTACTCAAAGAACCATTCATCATCTCTGATGAGCTCCCAGGAGGTCGCTTGTAGGATCTTAATCATAAGATCTACGAGATGATTCCAAGAGCCATTTCACCAGGCCTGCAATATCAAGTAGGAAAGAAGAAGAATTTAAGGAGTTGGTCAATTCACAATCTATTACTCAAGGAATTTCTAAGAGAAAAGAGGAAGATTGTTGGTGGAATTCTGTCACCATGCTAGGGGGCCGGCCAAGGACAAAGTCCCTCTCTTCCTATTACTGAGATGTGACGATGTTTCCTGGAGATTTTATAGTTAAGTATCTAAAATGGTACTGCAGAATTTGCTCAGCTGAGTGAGAGAATGAACAGAAACAGGATAAAGAAAGGGAAGGTATTTTTGTAGAAGTGTGATGAGTAGAAGTGGGATTCTTCTGGGATGCATTACCTGGGGTAGAGAGATGGTGTATAGATGAAAAATAACACATCTCCATTAGTATCCATCCTGAGAGCATCAAGTGTCAAGTAGCTTCACGTGAAACTGCTGGTTTGAGGACAAAAGTTGGGTTCGGAAATGAAGTTGCTCAGTGTTTGCTGACCACCCCACAGGGCAAGGGTTGTAGGAACTACTCACTGAAAATGCTCGTATATCTGAGAATCCTCACGTGTAGCAAAACCCACTAGCTTAGATCAGCAACACTCTATGTTAGAAGAAATCAGGTTGGTCAGCCTCCTTCATATCTGTTCTTTCTTCTACCTCCCTAGTGTCCTCAGGGTTTCATCTGTGATGTAAGATAATAATAGTGTCCCCTCATACACACATGGGCTTCCCTAATAGTTCAGTTAGTAGAGTCCACTTGCAATGCAGGAGACCCTGGTTCGGTTCCTGGGTTGGGAAGATCCGCTGCAGAAGGGATAGGCTCCCCACTCCAGTCTTCTTGTGCTTCCCTGCTGGCTCAGATGGTAAAGAATCTGCCTGCAATGTGGGAGACCTGAGTTTGATCCCTGGGTCGGGAAGATCCCCTGGAGAAATGAATGGCTACCCACTCCAGTATCTTGGCCTGGAGAATTCCATGGACTGTATAGCCCATGGGGTCACAAAGAGTCAGACATAACTGAACCACTTTCACTTTCACACACACACACACAGAGTAATATAGTATTTTTGAAGAGCTGATGAGATCATGAACGTAAAGCTTTTGGCACACGGAAGGCCCTTAACATGGGTTAGATTGTAAGCCCACAAGGACTATTTTGGTTTTTTACCATTGAATCTCCAATGCCTAGCACACAGTGCCTGGCAAGTAGTGAATGTTCAATATATGTGTGGGAATAAAGGAAAAACTCCTCACACCCACCATCACAGCTCAGATTCTTAATCCTTGTTTTGGTATGTAACTGTAGCCTCCCTCTCCTTGGCTCCAATCTTGCCTCTCTCTAATTTAGTTGTCAAAACACCACTGGAACTTTCTAGAACACAAATCTGGTAACTTTTTTTGCCTGTTTTTTTCTTTTTTTAACATTCAAGAATTTTATTGGATTCACAAAACAAAGCTTGGGGTATAAAATTTCTTGATGTGTCTTATTCTGTTGAGACACTGGTCCATGAAGAGGTCAGTTCTTTCAGGTTGGTTATTGACAAGTTTCTTTGCAAAGCTACGTGAACATCAGTCCATCAACACTGAGAGAAACAAAGCAATTTATTCTAATTAAATTTGTATTGACTCTTAGGGAGAAATCTCTCAGATCAGTCATGTCTTAGAACAAAATGGGGATAAGCAGTCTGATTAGGAATCAATTTTTCTTGCTTAATTTTTAAGAGGCTCCCATGACACCACAGATAAAAGCCACTCTCCTTAGCATGGCTTAAAAGGACTTTCATCCTTTGCCCACATTTACTTCTTTTTTTTCAGAAAATCCCTAAGAGCATGGGGCTGCTTAACACAAGATAGTTCTTCTTCCTCAGGGTACACTGGTTTGGAATTGAATTTTGCTGCCTATAATGCAAACCTAATTATACTGGCTTAAGTGTAAGCCGCATAATGAGAAAGCTGGACGTGGGCAGAGCCTGCTATGCTGTTAAGTTGAAATGGACTCAGGTTCCTTCTAGACTCCACTTACCATTCAGAACTGCATCCACCTGCTTCAGCAGTACAGCAAGGGGCTTCCCTGGTGACTCAGCAAAGAATCTCCCTGCATTGCGGGAGACATGGGTTAGATCCCTGGGTCAGGAAGATCCCCTGGAGGAGATCATGGCAACCCACTCCAGTATTCTTGCCTGAAGAATCCTCATGGACAGAGGAGCCTGGCAGGCTACAGACCATGGGGTCGCAGAATTGGACACCACTGAGTGATTTACTAGACACAAATTTAATGGAAAAAAGAAAAATTCTGTTATTAACAGTACAGCGAGTAGGACTCAGAACTTGGACTACCCGTGTCAACTACCAGGTTAAAAAAAAATGAGAATTTGAGAACAAAGACTAGATGTGGAAATGCTCAACCAAGCATGGCTGCATTGTTGGTTCTAGAAAACTTTGCCCAAGAAAATAACTAACCAATATGTTACATCCCTGTTGCTTCAGGAAATTTCTGCCCATCTTTGTATCTGAGGCCACAGTCTGCTCCCTGGGTAAACAAATCACTCTCAACAGCACTTTCCTTCAAGACTTCCTGCCAAGACTGTCCAGGGGGCATGCTCCCTTCCTACAACGAGTTCTAATCAACTGAATGTTGCTTTATTAACAGGGAGCGTGGTGATATTTAGAGGATTTCAATACCTTCCTTAGCTTGTGGTTTCTGTCCTCTCTTCAGAGATAACATATTTTTATTCTAGGCTCAAAGAAATGGGGAAGGGTAAAGGGTAAAATAGGCTAACAAATTCTTACCTATCATTAACAACTTGGGTTGTTGAAAAATGAGGACCACACTTCTGTCAGGAAAACCAAAGTGGTTTCTTTTTCTGCTCCATAAAATGATCTGGGATGAGTCCTCCCACGCTAGACTCCTGGCTTCTTATCCTGATATTCTCTCAATGAAGACTTAGCCTCCAGTGTATGTTCAGAAAAAAGATGGTTGGATACACAGAAAATTTGGGTAGAGTGAAATACCTTCAATGTTGAGCTGTTTGGATTGGAACTCTCAAAAGTTAACTACTGGACCCTAGATACTTGCAACAACTCTAAAAATATATATCCTAAGCTAACCCTCCCTGGGATGGCCTCTGAGTATTTGTAAGGACTATAGTCATTGAGAGAACCAGCTGCATGGAATCTGCATCTTGAGAACTGAATTCTCAGTGGTGGTTTATGGAGCCTCCAGTGTTTAAAAAGAAACCTTTTTGCCAATTTCAGATCTAACTTGTGCTGAGTGCAGAAAGCTACGTATTGTACAACGAGGTGTCTCCCTCCCTACCATCAACAAGCGTCTCCCCCGACCCCCACCAGAGGGCAGGTTGTTAATACTTCCATTCACATCTTTCTGATAGTTTTCAGTGCACTTAGAAACGTGTATACGAGCAAACCAATCTAAAAAATGACTTGTGTTATATAAATCTTATCACACAATAATTTCCACAAGTTCGTTTCTTTCTTTTATCATTTTTTATGAGAGAATGTCCCATGTGACTACTTAACAGTTCAAATAATTCCTTTCTTTGGTCACTATGGTTTCTATTGCATAAAGCCATCTAACATGCCTAGCTCAGTTTGCTCTGGGAGCAGTTATTTTCCCTTCCTTCCTATCTTTCCCTTTTGCTGTTACTATTTTTTTTTTTTGGCTGTGCTGGGTCTTCCTCGTGGGGTGTGGGGCTTCTCTAGTTGCAGCAAGCACAGTGATGATCGTGCTTAGTTCATGGGCACGTGGGATCTTTAGGTCTCTGACCAGGGATTGAACCCAAGTCCCCTGTGTTGGAAGGTGAACTCGTAAACACTGGATCACCAGGGAAGTCCCACAAACAGTTTTATCATAAACTTCTTTGTACCCAAGTTTCTTTTCTAACAATTTTCCTTCTTTCAAGGATTGTCAGTATGATGGGTGAAACTTGCAATCTCCTTGTTTCTCCCCCTCGCATTTCGTCTGAATTAAGTGAAGCATTATTTTAATCAATTGGCCATTTACACTTCTTTTGTGAACTGTTTAGATCTGTGCCATCCTACACAACGGCCATGAGCCACATGTGGCTTTTGAACTCTTTGGATGTGCCAGCCTGAACAGAGACGTGCAGTCGCATAAAATACACTAGAGACTTCAAAGAGGGTATCATATACTTCATGAATGTTTTTCTATTGACTGCATGTTCAAATAATAATATTATGCACATGCTGCTTTAGATAACTTTAATGTGGTTACTGAAAAATTTTAAATTACCTGTATAGCTCACGTGATATTCCTGTTGGACAGAGATGTTAGGATTTTGGTTTAGATGTGTTATCTTTTTCTTATTGATTTATAGGGGCTCTTGATATATTGCTAGCACCTATCCATTGACCACCATGAAAGTGAAAGTGATAGTCACTCAGTTGTGTCCAGCTCTTTGCAGACCCCACGGATAGTCTCCTGCCAGGTGCCTCTGTCCATGGAATTCTCCAGCCAAGTATACTGGAGTGGGTTGCTGTGCCCTCCTCCGGGGGATCTTCCCAACCCAGCGATCCAACTGGGGTCTCTTAAATCTCCTGCACTGGCAGGCATGTTCTTGACTACCTGCATCACCCGGGAAGCCCACTGACCACTATATTTGTAGCAAATCTTCCTTCTCAGTCTGTAACTTAATTTTTATTGAATTCCAGAGTTTCTCGAAATGCAAAGATTGTTCTTAGGAATCTGTCCCTTGTGCTGCGTTTCTTTATCACGTTCAGGTTTCGGGTTTCGCGTCTTGCTAAGGAAATCTTTTACCATGTCTAAATTACAAAAAATAATCCAAGGCCTGGCGAATCTTCTGGTCCTCTGGTCACCCAGCATCAGTACTTCTACAGGAGGAAGGCATCAACTCATCCTTCTGGGTGCTCTGTGGTACCTGGGTATCCTGCTTGGGGCCATCCTGGGCTGGCAGTCCCTCCCTCTTCCTCTCTCCTAGCCTCTGCGCAACTTCCTCTAAGCTCCCCAGCCCCCACCCCAGGCTTTGGCCAGCCCTCCTCGTCACGCTCCCTCCAACAGCTAGGGAACAACTTCAGGGCATATGCACCCTAGCAGCAGTTCCACTACAGCACCTGTTGCCTCCTTTTGGGGGTCCCCAGCAGCAGCAGGAGAAGACCTACTCCCTTCTTGGAGCTTTGCTGGGCAGCTACAGGGACTCTGGGGAGATGGATGCCTGACCTTGGACCTCAGAGCTCTGTGGTTGCAGGGACCTCTCAACTGTAAGGAAACTTTAGCATCATGTCCCTTGTGGTCCCCTTTGGGAGGTGGGCAGAGCCAGGCATGTTGGCCTCCATCATCTCAGTGAAGACTCCACGTCCAAGTTTTCTTCCAAAGGGCCTGAGGGGCCCAGGTCCTCAGGACCTCGAGCACAAGAGAAAGCTGGGGTCCAAGCCTCTGGGGTCAGCCTCTGGGAGGCGTTTTAGGACAAAGGCTGGGAGGGGTGCTGCCCCGACAGTACCTCCAGCCCATGCCACCCCATCTTCTGCTCTGTTGGGCACCACCAGCGACTTATCCCATGGGGTACAGCTCTCACCCACCCCTTACCTATGCTCTGAAAGTTATTTTTTTAATGTCTTGAAATTTAAATTTTATTTTACATTGGAGTGTAGTTGATTTACAATGTTGTGTTACCTTCAGGTATACAGCAAAGTGATTCAGTTATTCGTATATCCACTCCCTTTTATTTTCCCACATGGGTGATTACAGAATTCTGAGTATAGCACACTGTGCTATACAGTAGGTCCTTGTTGGTTATCTATTTTACATATCACTTCAGTTGCTTAGTCGTGTCCAACTCTTTGTGACCCCATGGACTGCAGCACTCCAGGCTTCCCTGTCCATCACCAACTCCCAGAGCTTGCTCAGACTCATGTCCATCAAGTCTGTGACACCATCAAACCATCTTATTTTCTGTCGTCCCCTTCTCCTCCTGCCTTTTCCACCATCAGGGTTTTTCAGATGAGTCAGTTCTTCGCATCAGGTGGCTGAAGTAATGGAGCTTCAGCTTCAGCATCAGTCCTTCCAATGAATATTCAAGACTGATTTCCTTTAGGATTGACTGGTTGGATCGCCTCTGCAGTCCAAGGGACTCTCAAGAGTTTTCTCCAACACCACAATTAGAAGGCATCAATTCTTCAGTGCTCAGTCTTCTTTATGGTCCAACTCTCACATCCATACATGACCACTGGAAAAACCATAGATTTAACTAGCTGGATCTTTGTTGGCAAAGCAATGTCTCTGCTTATTAATATGCTATCTAGGTTGCTCATAGCTTTTTTTCCAAGGAGCAAGTGTCTTTCAATTTCATGGCTGCAGTCACCATCTGCAGTGATTTTGGAGCCCAAGAAAATAAAGTCAGCCACTGTTTCCATTGTTTCCCCATCTATTTGCTATGAAGTGATGGGACCAGATGCCATGATCTTAGTTTTTTGAATGTTGAGTTTTAAGCCAACTTTTTCACTCTCCTCTTTCACTTTCATCAAGAGGCTCTTTAGTTCTTCTTCACTTTCTTTTTATATATAGTAGTGTGTATATGTTAATCCCAGCCTCCTAATTTTTTCTAGTATTTCTGTACAGTGGAAACTCTTTGTGTGTGCTGTGGTTTCTGTGGCACGTGGTTTCCAGAGTGTGAGGGCTCAGTGGATTGCTCCCAACCTCATGTTCAGTGGGTTTAATTAGTAGCTTGAAAGAAACAATGATGAGAAATTGACAGCACAAAAATCAGCAAATGCTACAAAACAGGTCTTCAGCAATCATCTTGTTAATTCTCCAGACTTTCCTGGGCAACAAGCATGGAGAAAATATTAATAATGGAGATTATATTTTAAAATATGTCACATCTGTTGTCATTACGTTGTCAACAATACCAAAAATTGAGGAAATACTCTGACAGTATTTAAAAACTATTTTTCAGTTTAATCAAGAAGAAGTCCACATAGCAGAGCAACAAAGTACAGTTAAGGCAAATTTCTTACTCCTTAATGGAAATGAAAACATCCGTGAATTACACTCAGAGAACCCATTTCACAGGTATCACCAGAGTTCTTATTTTAAAGCATCTGAATAATGAAAGTCTCTCTTCCTTTCAAAAATTACATCTCACTCATTTCTTTCTTTCTTTCTTTTTTCTTTTGCACCTACTACGTGGGTTAGGACTACAGAACAACATGAAATAATGGTAGTGTTATTTGGCATTTTTGATTTGATCCTTATATTAATATTTCTATTTTATCGTTGACAATGCTGTTTACTCTGGTTTGGGGAGATACTAGTTAAAAATCTGGAATTTAATTTGAATACGTTCCTGCTCACTAATAGGAAACTTCTACAGCCTGTTCTTAGTAAAATTTCCTATTTGAAAAAAATTCTTCCATTTTCTACAAATCTCTATTTTCTTTCCAAAATTTTATGACCGTATGGATTCCAGAGTCCTTGCAGCATTTGGCACAGTCCCACCGTTAAACACAACACCTCTTTATGGCTCCTTGAAAACCTTGCCTAGACTCGTATTTCTGCCTCCTCGACTGCCACATCTCTCTTGCCCACTGCACACGTGCCTTTATCCTCACCAGAAACCCAGCATCACTGGAGCCACTCCTGCCAGAGTCACAGAGGCTCCGTTTTGCCAGATCTAATGGGCAATGATGGTCCTCACCTCAGCCGTGTTGTTATTGTGCCCTTGACCTTCTCTCCTTGAATCCCTTTCTCTTCTTGGCATCTGGACACTATGCTCTTCTGGACTTTTCTTTCTTTTTTAACTATGTATTTCTTTGATTGTGTTGAGTCTTGGTTGTGGCACTTGGGGCCTTTGGCTGTGGCGCACGAGCTTCCCTCTAGCTGTGGCACGTGGTTTCCAGAGTGTGAGGGCTCAGTTGTTGCCCTGCAGCATGTGGGATCTTGGTTCTTCCAACATGGATGATCCCTGAATTCCTGCATCCCCTGCATTGGAAGGCGGATTTTTAACCTCTGGACCTCACCAGGGAAGTCTGTGTTCTTGGCTTATCCCCACTTTATTATCCTCTGCTTTTCAGTTTTCTTTACTTGTTCCTCTTCCTCAGCTTGGCCTCTAAATGCAGAAGGTCCTGCTATGCTGAGGGCTCAGTCCTTAGCCCTGTTTTCCATCTATTTCCATGACTTTGAGAGCACAATATTTGCTGATGATTCCCATGTTTAGATTTTCAGTGGACTCCTGTCTAGAGTATTCAAACACTTAACTCCTATATCCATGTGTATGTTTCATCAGCATTTCAACCTTCACGAAGCCCAAACCATACACTCAGTCCTTAGCCACTTCCCCACATTCACTTTGGAATCATTCTTTTCTCAGTTAGTGGTGCTACTAATTGTTTATGCCACAACCTAAGACCTCACAACACAACCTGTCAGTAAATACTCTGTTCTTCCCTTTTAAAAATACACCCAAAATCCAGCTGCGCTTCTCTCATAGCTCAGTTGGTAAAGAATCTGCCTGCAATGCAGGAGACCCTGGTTCAATTCCTGGGTCTGGAAGATCTGTTGGAGAACGGATAGGATTCTCACTCCAGTATTCTTGGGCTTCCGTTTTGCTCAGCTGGTAAAGAATCCACCTGCAATGTGGGAGACCTGGATTCGATCCCCGGGTTGGGAAGATTCCCTGGAGAAGGGAAAGGCTACCCACTTCAGTATTCTGGCCTGGAGAATTCCATGGACTGTATAGTCCATAGGGTTGCAAAGAGTCGGACATGACTGAGTGACTTTCCCTTCACTTCCGTAGATCCAGCCACCGTTCACCATCAATATGACTTCCCATTAGGCTAAGACCCCACTCCTGCCTCTTGTCTGGGGGCCATAGGAGCCTCTGAATCATCTCTGCTTTCATTCTTCTTCCATCCATAGCAACTATAGAATCAATATATATCTGAGGTATAATTGACATAGGCATTCCGTTAGTTAATGCTTTGCTATTTATGTATATTGCAAAATGACCAACACACTACATCTAATTAATATCCATCACCACACATAGTTAAATTTTTTCTGCTTGTGATGAGAACTGTTAAGATCTATTCTCTTAAGCAACTTAATATACAAATAATTCATGTTGTTCTTTGTGCAAAAAGAAAAATAAGGAGACAATATTTTGTGGCATTTTGTGGCATACTCAGAAAAAAGAAATTCCAAGCTCTTCGGAGTCTCCCATCTGGGCCTCCACTCTCATCCTGTATCCCCCTCTGCCTTGCCCATCCTGTGTTCTCTGCACTAGGTTTCCTACAGTTCCTGAAACAGACTAAGCTTATTAATGCCTCCACGCTTTACACTCACTGGTTTCTCTGCCTGGAGTAGAGTTTTCCTGTGTCTGGTTCCTTCTCATCACTCTGGCCTCTCCTCAGAGAGGTTTCTTCTAACCACCTAGATCCAAATGACTACTGTCCCTCATTCCTGGCTTATTTCCTCACCCCACTGATCAGTATCTGAAATTACAGTATTTATTTATTTGTCTACACCAGGTCTTAGTTGAGGCCTGCGGACCTTTGATCTTTGTCGTGGCATGCAAGATGCAGCCGCACATCTAGTTCCCTGATTGAACCCAGTGTTGGCAGGACAGAGCCATCGCCACTGGACCACCAGGAAAGCCATTACAGCATTTATTTATTCATTTAGTATGTTTATTGCCTGACTTTTTCCTTTGGAATATAAGCTCCGTAAAAGTAGGGAACGCATTTGCCTCATGCCATGCTATATTCCCAGATCCTAGAACAGCACTTTATATACAGGAGAACACAATCCATATTTGTTCAATGAAGGAAGGAATAAAGAAATAAATGACTAATTTGGTTATAAATTATAGATAACCCAACTGAAATAGGGTTAAATAAATAAAAGAATATATAGGTTCAAGAACTTGAAAAGTCCAAAGGTAAATGTAGTTGCAGGCTCACCTGGATCCAAGAGTTTAAATATTGGCACTAAGTCCCCTTCTTTCCACCTCTTGGACATGCATTCCTCAGTGTTAGACAGTGGCCCCCTCACAGCAGCAAGACACCAACAGCATCTTCAAGCTTCCCTCTTCTATTTGACAATCACAGGAGAAAATGGTGATTTTTCTCTTTCCAACAGAGTCACAAGTTCCTAGAATTGAGTCTCAATGGATCTGACAACACCATGTACCCTTCCCTGGACCAAACCCCAAGAAAAGTGATGCTCTAATCTTCGGGTCAGCAAAGGCAACCCATGGGCCAAATCCAGTCTGCTTTCTGTTTTTATAAATAAAGTTTTATTGAAAAATACCTCACAATTCAATATATTTTGTCTATAACAGTCTTTATGCCACAGTGACAGCTGAATATTTGAGCAGAGATCATTTGGCCCGTAAAGGGGCCGAAATATTTGAAACACCTGAAATATTTACTATCAGGTGCCCACAAAAGAAGATGTGTTCCAGTTCTTCTAACTGACCAGAATGTCATTAACCCAACCCTAACCCTGGCTGGACAAGGTTTATGTGCTGTGAGTCTTCAATGTCCATTGCTGTGTATCAAACCACCACAACACTTTATGTCTTAAAGCAGTGATTTACTATTTCTCATAATTTGTGGATTGGTTTATTTTAGTATTTATATAAATCTGTTCTCTTTTGTTCTTGATCAGACTCTCAAAAAGCTTTGCTACTTTTGGGCATTTTTTAAAGAAACATATTTGGGTTTTTTTGGTCAAAAGTACTTAAAAATAAACTATGTCAGACAAAAGCTGAAATTAATGAGTTTTTATAATTATTTGAGTTAAAAGTTTAGATAGTATATTTTCCATATTCTGGGTTTTATAATAATGAATTACAGCTCTGCTTTGTCCTCTGAGTAGTAATTTGACAACATTCATAGGTTTTATATCCAGGGTTCTTGTTTTTACTTGTCTGTCAATATTCTGTAGTTTCATCTGCTCTCTACCATTCCCAGAGTCCTCTTATTTTCTGATCTTTGCATGGCAGTCATGTCCCTTTTACTTTGCTGTTATGGATTTTTCTTTTTGTGGTATCCAGTCTTCAAGAAAAGCTCCCCGTGATCTCCTTGTTCTCACAATCACATTCCTGCGGATTCCTCCCTACTTTGTATGAAAGTTAGTCCACGTGACTAATAGAAGCTGGACTTCTGATGCTAGGTCATGAAAGACACGGTGACTTCCACCTTGACCTTTGTTACTTGGGTCACTGCAGTTGAGGGAAGCCAGGTGCCTCACAAGGTCACTCAAGCAGCCTCATGGAGAGGCCCTCATGGGGAGAAACTGAGGCTTCCTGTCCTCACCCATGGGAGTGAGCTTGGCAATCAGTCCTTCAGGTCCAAGTCAAGTCTTCAGAAAACTAGCCCTGCCTGCCTGACATCTTGATTACAGCTTCCTAAGAGACCCTAGGCTGAAAACTGCTCCCTAATTCCCACCAAACTGTGGAATTAAAATAAAAAATTTGTTATTTTAAGCCCTCAAGTTTGCTACTCAACAGTAAATAACCAATATAATTTTGAAATACATTTAAACTCATAGATAGATTTTGAAAAGGAGCAAAAAAATGCATGCATTCTGTCTTGAACCGTAATCCCACTTTCTGCTTCACTTAAAATAATCCGTAGCTATTTGGACAAAATATGTATTTCATAGGACTTCCCAGGTGGCACTAGTTGTAAAGAATCTACCTGCCAATTCAGGAAAAGCAAGAGACATGGGTTTGATCCCTGAGTCAGGAAGATCTCCTGGAGAAGGAAACTGCAACCCACTCCAGTATTCTTGCCTGGGAAATCCCATCGACAGAGGAGCCTGGCAGGCTACAATCCATGGGCCACAAAGAGTTGGTCATGAATGAGCAACTGTGTGCACACACACATATATTTATAAAGAAAAAATTGTTAAGAGAAATAGAGGTCCATAAAGAGAAAATATCAGTATTAGAATTGCAAAAGATATTAAAACCCCTGTAAATTTGTACATGGTTTGTATCACAGCAAATAAACACCTGGCATATGAACATAAACATAATGGGAAAGAACTTCTAAGTGAACATGTTGCTTGGCAACTAAAGAAAAGAAACAAAACCTCAGTTTCAGTAAGACACCTCCCCATCATCTCATAGTGGATTCAGTTGTTGCTGTGAACAGCCAAGGGTTTAGAGGGAAAAACCCAAGTGTGTTTTCTTCTGTTCTATTTGGACCAAGTTTCTCTTATGTTTAATATTTTGAACTGGAACTTCCACTCACTTCTTCCTGCTGCTGCTGCTGCTAAGTCACTTTAGTCATGTCCGACTCTGTGCGACCCCATAGACGGCAGCCCACCAGGTTCCACCGTCCCTGGGATTCTCCAGACAAGAACACTGGAGTGGGTTGCCATTTCCTTCTCCAATGCATGAAAGTGAAAAGTGAAAGGGAAGTCGCTCAGTCATGCCCGACTCTTAGCGACCCCATGGACTGCAGTCCACCAGGCTCCTCCGTCCATGGGACTTTCCAGGCAAGAGTACTGGAGTGGGTTGTCATTGCCTTCTCCTAAGTTGTTCTAAAACTTTGTTTTGAGAATTCTTCCTCTTTCACTGTTTCCTGGTGATACCGGTGACAACCTTCACCCCCCACTCTCATCTCCCCAACCCCTCAATACTCACAAAGGGTTCTCCTAGCCCCAATTTATTTTATTTATATATTTGAGTTCAGATATTTGAGAGGAACCCTCTGCCTTTCCTTTGTTTCTTAACAAAAATCAATTCCAGGTGCTTTCCAAGTGTCTCTTGAAAAAAATGTGTCTGCATGGGTCTCTCTTCAAATGGAAATTGTTTCTTTGAAAATGCTTGAAAAAAAAAATCACATTCTAAGAAATGAGATTAAAGTTGTTTTTGCTGCCAAATTTTTAGCAGACTTTAGTTACATTATTTCCTGTGTTGTTGTAGTTTCAAAAATGTATCAAGTTGCAAAACAGAGCATCATAGAACTGCATGTAACTGTTTCCTGTTACTTCTGAGTGACAGATTTACTCCAGCTGAAAATTTATGATGTGTGTGCTAAACAGCACCATATAACTGCATAACTCAGGCATTAGAACAATACATTCCAGAATACTGGAATTTTAACACGTTGTGTTAAATTAGTAGAATTCTCACAGTGGGGTAAGCACAACCTTTGTAGCCAAGTCTCTGAATGAGTTCAAATCCTGGATGTATGTGTCAGCTGTTGGACATTTGGTGTCATACTTTCTCTCTGCCCCAGTTTCTTCCTCTGTAAAACTGAATGATAATATGCACTTGCAGAGTAATATGAGAGTTAAACATGGTAACATGTTATAAAATATATGCTACAATTTAAGTGCTCAATAATGCTGATTTTATGCACACACATGACATACTATGATAAAGTTTTCTGGCTATAATAATTCTAACAGGCTTATACTATTCATATTCTAAATTACTATTTAGGTTATAAAATAAGTCTAAACTGCCAAGGAAAACAAAACTGTAAAACAGTAACTTTAAAACTCCTGTGCTTCAAAAAAAAATTTTAATGATATCCTTTCAGTTTTAATTTACATCATAAATCACTTAAATGGAGTGAGGCTGGGATAGGGTTAGGACAGTCCTGGGGGAATAGATGGGAAATAGAAATACTGTGTCAAGATAAGCCACCTGTAATTTATTAATCACACAAAGACATACACACCCAGACACACTTTAGACAAACTGGCAATACATATGTCTCAGATATTACCTAAGTTGCTTAAAACATGGTGCTAATGAAACCAAGATTTGCAGGTCACTTAATTTCTGTAAGAATAAAAAGTCCCCAGTGTCTTGGGGTAGCTGGAAAGAGAACTTGAGGAAAGGATAGATGGGGTAACCCAAGCCAGGACCACAGCTGAATAAACAAAGCCAATGGCTGCTCAATTAAGAGTGAGTCAGTAGCACCATACTCCTGTATCAAGGGTAGAACATATAATTTCTAAATGTCTAAAGCCTGGAATTAATGTCTGTGACCTCAGTAATACCAAGAGATGAATTGTGAGAATGAAGATTGTTCTAATTTTCTCAGTAAAGATAATATTTTAAAAACTACAAACTGAAAATCACTTTATATGACAGCAGGTTTAGTCTGTATAGTCATTTTCATTGCAGGCTGATTTGCTAAAATATGAGTGAATAGGTCCAATGTAGGGAGTTGAACAGTACACTATGGTATTGAGTGTGTAGTTTCTTGCCTTACAATTCCTATTATGATTTTTAAAGTTACTTAAAATTGTTTCTAAAGACCTCCCCTGAACTTGACATCAGGAACTTACAGTTATACTTGGTTGAGGCCCCTGTTCTCAGTGGGGTTAGTGTGGGGAAGAGAAGACAGAAGTTGATAAAAGGCAGGGTTCCCTCAGTGAGGATCTGGGAAGTGGGAGGGGTTTACACAATGAAGATGTTGCCCTCCATTCAGTCATTTATCAAACATTTGTTGAGCACCTACTGTATGCTGGGCCCTGAGCTGAACAAAATTGCTGTGACACAGCCCACACTGGATTTGTATTCTTGTGGGAAGATGGTAGATAAACAAGTAAAACAATGCATAATTCCAAATTGGCATAAGTACCACAAAATGAATAGGGGGCTGTGCAGGAGAACACAGAACAACTTCAGATAAGGAAGCAAGGGATAGCATTTCTAAGGAAGTGGCCTTCTTAGTGGAGGCCCAGAGGGAAAGGAGTCAGATATTTGATGAGGCTAGGAGATCATGTCACAAGAGAGAACATCTCCTCTGAGGGTGTCCACAGAGGAAAGGGTTTGCCATGCTAGTGGTGGTATATACACTGTTGGCATGAGTGGAATATAATAATCTAGGTGAAGAGTTGTGAGTGATGAGATTGGGGAAGTGAGGTTTTGATTGTACAGTAAAAAATGTGAATTTGGTGGTAGGTGTGATAGAAGCTGTTGATTTAAGTAAGGAGGTAATGACTGAATTTATTATATTCTTGCATGGTCACTGTGGTTGATGTGTAGAGAAAAGATGAAGGTGGACGACAGTGGGAAGCAGAGAAATCAGATAAACATCTATGTTTTCAGTAGCTTAGGACAAAGATGATGACAGCCTGAACCACGATGAAGGCAGTGGAGACGCAGGATCAATAGTTCTTGATAGGTTGAATGTGGAAGCGAAGAGAGGGAAGAATTAAACATTACTCCCAGGTTTCTGATAGGATATAATCAGGCAGTTGGAGGTGGCTAAGATGGGGGAGAAACAGGTTTAGGGAGGAAATCAAGAGCTCAGTTCTGGAGAAGAAGAAGAATCCATGCTTTTGCTAATGTGGTGAGCTCCCCTGCTGGGTCTGCACGGATGTGCTATTTTCATCTGAAGCGTCTGGGACTGGGTGGATAGTTCTACATCTTGTCACCCCCAGAAACAGATTGCCTCTGCAATCTTATGCTCACTCTTTGAGCAGAGCCTTTCCCTCTCCAGTTCTTTATTCCAGCTACATCTATTCTTCGATCTCCTTGAAGCCTCCACTTAAAAACCCTTCGACTTTTCCGTTCAGTTCATCTGTTTCCTTCTGGTCAGGCTTGGCTCCTACCGAGTCAGTGCGTAACATGACCCACTTTCTCAGTAAGCCTCTTGGTTCCCCATGTTCTTTTTCTTTCAGGTTGTGCAATCATTCATTCAATACATTTTGGTAGAGCACCCTACCTTAATGGGAAAGTCAAGGGTTGTTTTGTTCATAAAATCAAAGACTGCTTCTGAAAAACTGACTGATGCTTCCAAGCACGTTTTCCTTCAGTTTGAAAGGGGAAAACTTCAGGATAATTTCCCTTACATCAACAAGGATCATGCTGGGATCATGGGCCTGGGAAGAAGTGGAGAGATTGCCTAAATTAACCTGTTCTTCCATGAAATGAGGTCTTTTGGAAGCAGTTCTAAGAGAGCTCACTGGAGCCATGAATGATAGTTTGCCACTGTGTGGAATCCAGAAACCCAATTGAATTGATCAAATCCTGCATCTGGATGAGGTCCTCAAGAGATACACAGTTATACCTTTTTCCTTGACTTTTTTTGGATCCTTTTTCTCTTTGTTCTTCAGGTGTGTTCTTTCTTTCTAAAACTGCTTAATTTCTAGTGATTTGTGTTCAGATTCACAGACCCTTTCTTCTTCATTGGCAGTGAAGCCTACCCAGGAAGCTTTCTTCATTCCAGATAGTATACTTGTCAGCTCTAGAGTTTCATTTGGGCTCTTCTTCCCCTTTCCCCCTCCCTCCCCTTCTTCTATTTAAAATATGGTTTCCACTTCTTTTCTGAGATTCTCCATCTCCATCTCCACTCTCACCCATTATGACCCTCTTACCCTTTATATTTTGGAACTTATAATATCTGCTTTAAAATTCAAGCCTGCTAATTCCAACATCTTAATCATTCAGAATATATTTCTACTGACTGATTTTTCTTTTAAGTATGGATTACATTCCCTTGGTTCTTTACATATATAGCAATTTTTATGGTATACAGGGCATTATAGATGACACATTGCAGACACTTCAGAATCTCTTATATTCCTTGAAGAGTGTTGACTTTTGTAATTGCAGGCAGTTATATTACTGAGTGATCTATTTTCACTTGTGGCATCTTGATTATTTAGGGCATGTCTGTGTTTTGCTGTTACTCCTGGGGTGAATCCCTCAGTCCTGGGACGTAGCATCTACTTGTCAGGGAGAGCCCTTCTATGGTTTCCAAAAAAAAAAGAACTCTGTGATGTCTACCAAACTCCTCTAATTCAGTAGGTTTCAACATTCTGTACTTTGTTTGCTTTTTGGTGGGAATGGCTAGAATCTCTGTTCAACTTTGTCTTGTGTCTTTTGTTTTCTGAAGACATTTTGCAGTCTACCCAGTATATGCACAGTTTGGGTCATTAGAGGGTTTGAGAAGGTTTATATTCAGACTCTGGGGCTTCCTCCTTCATGGCTCCCTTTGTTCTATTGCTGGGAGCCAGCGTGAGGAACTCCGCCCATGGCAAAGGTCATGAGGAAGGAGGCTTCAGCATAGCAAAGGCGTGATCGAGCC
>SJYQ01000479.1:0-25094 GCA_006410935.1 Redunca redunca
CCTTTTCTCTTTTGCTTTTTACCTCTCTTCTTTTCACAGCTATTTGTAAGGCCTCCCCAGATAGCCATTTTGCTTTTTTGCATTTCTTAAACATAGTAACAGTGAAATGATAAGGAAAGACTAGAAGCTGTTTCATATTGCTTGTGACCTTTCTGTGAAATATATTTGTCCCTACAACTTAATTGTCTCCGAAACTACTGTAATTTTGAGGTCCTGTTTGAAAGTTAGAAACCTTGTGGCTATTTGTAATCTATTTGTCAGTTCAGTAAAAATATAGTGAGAGTTCAATGTTACACACATTAAAACTACTTTTGGATTTTCGATGATACTTGTAAATATGACTTTTTTCTGAATGAAAAATTTGCATATTTCATCCTAATTTGAATACTTTATGTGTTTTTATTGCTCTATACACTTTTCATCATTCTGAAAACCAATCTGGAGCAGAAGACATAGGCTCAAGTCCAATCTTTTTGGAATATAGGAGAGGTGATCTTAGTTTGTTTCTGCATTAATAAAACAAGAATAACATTTGTTGAACTTTGCAGGAGTCAATATGTACCATTACTTAATTCTTTTCTAGTTTAAACTCACTAAAGAAGTATGAGAAGAGGCAAATGCTGATGAAGTGTAATTCATAATAATAATAAATTTAATTGAATGAAATAGCTTTAGAAACTCTTTCAAATGGTTTTGCTAACAATTTCTTCTAAATTAAAGTCAACTCCATCACATTACAATTATGTCTAATGCAAAGTCTGACCCAACAAGTTTACTTTAGCACCCATAAAAGAAAAGAAGCTACAAGGTAACTGCCTGGAGAATGGATTCTCTTTCTGAGTTGGTCTCCTGTATTCGGTGTCAGTGATTTGAATGTTCGGTCCTGTTCAACATTTTTACAACTCCTTAGACTGGGGTCTGCCAGGTTCCTCTGTTCTTGGAATTTACCAGGCAAGAATACTGGAGTGGATGCCATTTCCTCCACCAGGGGATTGTCCTTATCTTCCTGACCCAGGGATAGAACCCATGTCTCTTGCATCTCCTCCACTGGCAGGCAGATTCTTTACCACTGTACCACCTGTTTGAGTTCAGTTCACTCTCTCAGTCCTGTCCAACAATTTGCAGTCCCACAGACTGCAGCCTGCTAGTATTCCCTGATCATCAGCAACACCCAGAGCTTGCTGAAACTTATGTCCATCGAGTTGGTGATGCCATCCAACCATCTGATCCTCTGTTATCCCCTTCTCCTCCTTCCCTCAATCTTTCCCAGCATCAGGGACTTTTCTGACGACCAGCCCTTCTTATCAGGTGGCCCAAATATTGGAGTTTCAGCTTTAACACCAGTCCTTCCAATGAGTATTCAGGACTGATTTCCTTTAGGATGGTTTGGTTTGATCCCCTTGCAGTCCAAGGGACTCTAAAGAGTCTTTTCCAAAATCATACTTCAAAAGCATCAATTATTCAATGTTCATCTTTATATATAGTCCAAATCTCACATACATGATTATTGGAAAAACCAGCTTTGACTAGACAGACCATTATTGACAAAGTGATGTCTCTTCTTTTTAATATACTCTCTAGGTCGGTCATAGCTTTCTTCCAAGGAGAAAGTGTCTTTTAATTTCATGGCTGCAGTCACCATCTGCAGTGATTTTGGAACCCAAGGAAATGAAGTTTGTCACTGTTTCCATAGTTTCTCCATCAATTTTCCAGGAAATGATGGGGCCAGATGCTATGATCTTCTTTTTTGAATGTAGAGTTTTAAGCCATTTTTACTCTTCTCTTTCAGCTTCCTCAAGCTCTTTAGTTCTGCTTGTCTTTCTGCAATAAGGGTGGTATCAGCTGCATAGCTGAGCTTATTGATATTTCTCCCAGCAATCTTGATTCTAGCTTGTACTTCATCCAGTTTGGCATTTCACATGATGTACTATGCATATAAGTTAAATAAACAGTGTGACAATATACAGCCTTGACGTACTCCTTTCCCAGTCTGGAACCAGTCTTTTGTTCCAAGTCAGGTTCTAACTGTTGCTTCATGACCTACATACAGATTTCTCAGGAGTCAGATATGGTGGTATGGTGTTCCCATCTCTTTAAGAATTTTCCATAGCTTGTTGTGATCCACATAGTCTAAGGTGTTAGCATAGTGAATGAACAGAGAGTAGATTTTTTTTTAAAGTTCTCTTGCTTTTTCTATGATCCAGCAGATGTCAGTTTGATCTCTGGTTCCTCTGTCTTTTCCAAATCCAGCTTAAACATCTGGAAGTTCTCAGTTCAAGTATTGTTGAAACCTAGCTTGGAGAATGTTGAACATTACTTTGCTAGTGGGCGAGAGGAGTGTGGCTGTGTGGTCGTTTTAACATTCTTTGGCTTTGCATTTCTTTGGGATTGAAACGAAAACTGACCTTTTCCAGTCGTGTGACCACTGCTGAGTTTTCCAAATATGCTGGCATATTCAGTGCATCATCTTTTAGGATTTACAATAGCTCAACTGGAATTCCATCACCTTCACTAGCTTTTTTTGTAGTGATGCTTCCTAAGACCTACTTGATTTCACACTCCAGGATGTCTCGCCCTAGGTGAGTAATCACACCATCATGGTTATCTGGGTCATGAAGATCTTTTTTGTACAGTTCTTCTGTGTATTCTTACCAGCTCTTCTTAATATCTTCTGCTTCTGTTAGGTCCATACCTTTTCTGTCCTTTATTGTGCCCATCTTTGATTGAAGTGTTCTCTTGGTATCTCTGATTTTATTGAAGAGATCTCTAGTCTTTACCATTCTATTTTCTTCCTCTGCTTCTTTGCATCATTCACTGAAGAAGGCTTTCTTATCTCTCCTTGCTATTCTTTGGAACTCTGCATTCAGATGGGCATATCTTTCCTTTTCTCCTTTGCTTTTCACTTCTTTTCTTTTTTCAGCTCTTTGTAAGGTCTCCTCAGACTACCATTTTGCCTTTCTGCATTTCTTCTCTTAGAGATGGTTTTGATCACCATTTCCTGTACAATGTTAGGAACCTCCCACCATAGTTCTTCAGGCACTCTATCAGATCTAATCCCTTGAATCTGTTTGTTACTTATACTGTGTAAGTGTAAGGGATTTGATTTAGGTCATACCTGAATGGTCTAGTGGTTTTCCCTACTTTTTCAATTTAATTCTGAATTTTATAATAAGTAGTTCATGATCTGAGCTACAGTCAATTCTTGGTCTTGTTTTTGCTGACTGTATAGAGCTTCTCCATCTTTGGCTGCAAAGATAATCAATCTGATTTTGGTATTGACCATCTGGTGATGTCCATATGTAGAGTCTTCTCTTGTGTTGTTGGAAGAGGGTGTTTGCCATGACCAGTACATTCTCTTGGCAATACTCTGCTAGCCTCTGCCCTGACTTTTTGTACTCCAAGTTGAAACTTGCCTGTTACTCCAGGTATCTCTTGACTTCCTACTTTTGAATTTCAGTACCCTATGATGAAAGTGAAGTTGCTTAGTTGTGTCTAACTCTTTGCAACCCCATGGGCTGTAGCCTACCAGGCTCCTCCATCCATGGAATTTTCCAGGAGTGTGCTGCCATTTCCTTCTCCAGGGGATCTTCCTGATTCAAGGATGGAACCTGGGTCTCCTGCATTGGAGGTAGAAACTTTAATCATCTGAGTCACCAGGGAAACTCAGATGATGAAAAGAACATCTAATTTTGGTGTTGGTTCTAGAAGGTCTTTTCAGTCCTCATAGAACCATTCAAATTCTGCTTCTTTATCATTACTGGTTGGGGGATAGACTTGGATTACTGTGATATTGAGTGGTTTCCCTTTGAAAGGAACAGAGATCATTCTGTCATTTATGAGATTGCACACAAGTACTGCATTTTGGACTCTTTTTTTTTTTTTTTTTTTTTTACTATGACAGCTACTACATTTCTTCTAAGGGATTCTATCCCACAGTAATAGATATAATGGTGCCATGTGGGAAGTCCTTAAAATCATCCCTTTTCCTCCTGGGAGGTCAGTGATGGCATATGGAGAAGTTGGAAGTATAAGTCCCACACTTTCCTTTATGTCTCTTTTACTTTCTTTCTATTGAAATGCAAAGCATGATCCATCAGTATTCTCCCTCCATAGGATTTTTCCATTCCTTCCTCCGAGCTTAATGTGAAGACTCAATGAGATGTTAGTTTTGATTTATCACCATCTATGACCATTATCTTCCCTGGTGGCTCAGATGGTAAAAGCGTCTGCCTACAATGCCTACCATGTGGGAGACCCAGGTTCAATCCCTGGGTTGGGAAGATCTCCTGGAGAAGAAAATGGCAACCCACTCCAGTATTCCTGCCTGGAAAATCCCATGGATGGTGAAACCTGGTAGACTACAGTCCATGGGGTCGCAAAGAGTCTGACACAACTGAGCGACTTCACTTCACTTCACTTCATGACCACTTGCACAAAACATATTAATATGAGTATATCCACCAAAAATGTGTTCCTGAAATAGACATTACTCTTCAGTAAATTTAAGTGTTTGCAAATAGTACTCTCCTATTACTCCACTTTGGTATCGTGCTTCTTTTCTCCTTAAAACTTCCTCAAATTTCTCCGAAAATTGTCTTTACAACTTTGCAGTAACATGCAGTCAATTAATATTTGAATTCAAAGTGATGATGAACATTTATTCTGTGTGGGCAGTGCCCACTGGTTGTTAAATACTTCCCCTATTTATTTCATTACAGTATGATAGTTTAACAGTCTTATTCAATGGTTAATTAGCCAAATTAGGAGTCCCTTAGAAAACCTGGGTTTTTGCTTACTCATATCTTTGTTGTACATGTGTTTTATGTTTATTGATGCACATGCCATGCATGTGTTATGTAACAAACTGAAAAGTGATATATAATTTTAAAGCATTTAAGTTCACTTGAAATTAAATACTATTGATTATTTCAAAGACAGTGAATTCTGAATGATGCATAGCAGATTTAAAGTATTCTCAGACCTGGGCTGTGGAGTATATATATTGCATTTTTTATACACTTGCCACAACTTATTTTTTAATTGATGAACAAATATGAATAAACTTAGGCCAATGAAGTTCAGTGGAAGAAGCAGGACACATACCACTGATCCCTCTGCTCTCTAGCTGCTTCTCCCAACAAATACTGGCAGACCCATTGCAACAGGGAAGTGGATAGAGTTTGCCTCTTTTTGTTTTTTCCCTGTCTCTATCTACATATAGGGAGGTCTTTGCTTAGAGCTTTTTAACACCTTCTGAATTTATTTCTCTTTAAGTGAAGTGAAGTCACTCAGTCATGTCTGACTCTTTGCGACCACATGGACTATGCAGTCCATGGAATTCTCCAGGCCAGAACACTGGAGTGGGTAGCCTTTCCCTTTTCCAGGAGATTGTCCCAATCCAGGGATCAAACCCAGGTCTTCTGCATTTCAGGCAGCTTCTTTACCAGCTGGGCCTCAAGGGAAGCCCTGTTTCTCTTTATATCTCTTGATATTGTGGTTCAATATCTATTTTGCCCTTTGTTTCTTTTCCCAGGCCCCTCTTTCTTATGTTTTCTGTGAAATGACACTCTCCCTTCCAAATGTCATAAGTTTTATCAATTTTACTTCCACTGTTAATGTTCAGGAAACTTTATACAGAAAAATCATCGATTTCAGAAATCTTGAGCAAAAAAGGTAGCAATGAGTTTTCAGAAAAGTGATGAACGAAGGAATAGAGGTACTAACAAGGGATTTTTGTATGGACATAATTTTACATAAAGTAGTTGTTTTAACTTCAATACATATATCATCTATCATTCCTCAAGATGTTACCAATGGGCACCCGCATCAGGATTATGTAGGATGATTGTTAAGCATGCAAATTCCTGAGCCCCACTGCGAAACAGTATTCTTGCAACTAGAGCCTGGGAATCTTCATTTTTTTAAATGCCCTATTTTTGTTTTAAAGCCACCAATAGACAGATACTTACCCATCTGTTTCTCTTGATTTCTTAAGTTTTAGTCCATCAGGCCATATTGAAATCAACTTTTTGTCATTTATGAATTGAATGAATTCTGTATTCTGTTGAGGGCCCTGGCTTTCCATTTAATCTAAGTATGACTTGATTTTGACAGGGATGAAACTGTTAAAGTCTAAAAATGATTGATAAGGCATTTTCAAAATTAGAGGCTTAAGATGCTGGACACAGGACTCATTCTGTAATCCATTAGCTCTCTCTGGAACTTGACACACTGAGTTTTCCAAAGGGACTTCCATTCCCAAGTCTATCAACACTTTGTTATAAATGTATTGTGCTTAGGTAGGAGATTTCTGAGAAGGCTTTCAACATTATTATGCTAATATAAATCTTGGCTTTCACAGAGGGATTCTAGCATTCTGTTCCCAGTGTCTTCTTTAGATATTTCAAGTAATGACATTTAGTGTTAGAACAAATGGCACTCACTGTGTTCAGGAGTTCTATGCCCATTTTTCAGCTCAATTACAAACAGCATGCTATTTAGAAATATGTTAATAATGTGTCTTTAATCCAATTTTGATGTCATTTATTATTTATCATTTGATGTAATTTTAACTGTAATTCTAGTATAAAAACTTACCTTTAATATATAGAAGAGTTCTATTGGATATAAATTGGGAAGGCATTAAAAATAAGGCAACCCAAGAAATTGACTATACACCATAACAAAGTTTTAAGTGCATCTTCAAAATATTTACATTTGCTTCTGAAAACAATATGGTGGGAGAGGAATGGGAACACATGTACACCCGTGGCGGATTCATGTTGATGTATGGCAAAACCAATACAATATTGTAAAGTAATTAGCACCCCAAAAATAAATAAATCTATATTAAAAATAAAAGCTATTAAAAGGAAAAAACAATATTCTAAAGTATGTGTAATTTTTGTAATGAATGGCTTATGTGTCTATACATCTATTTCTGTGTAAGGTTAGGAAGCAATAATAGGCATACTAAAAATGAATGAGTGAGTGATATTGCTCAGCCATGTCTGACTCTGCAACCTCATGGACTGTAGCCTTCCAGGCTCTTCTGTCCATGGAATTCTCCAGGCAAGAATACTGGAGTGGGTAGCTGTTCCCTTTTCCAGGGAATCTTCCCAACCCAGTGATTGCATCCAGGTCTCCCACATTGCAGGCAGATTCTTTACCAACTGAGCCACTAATAGACCCTTCATTCAACACAAAACATTGTTTTAAAATGGTTAGTGTTTTATAATTCAGTTCAGTTCAGTTCAGTTGCTCAGTCGTGTCCTACTCTTTGTGACCCCAAGAATCGCAGCACGTTTTATAATTAAATTATGTTAAATACAGATCCTTGTATAAGAAAACACAAAAATCATTGCTAAACATTTTGTTCTGTTTCCCAGTGTTTATCTATTCAGGAACACATCACATAATGAAATTATGTATTATTATAGAAGAAAAAGTTGCCATTTATCTCTCCCAGCAGTTCTTCTTTTAATGTTGTTGTTCTTTATAAGAACATTGCTGTTAATCTTGTTTACTAGAACTTGGATGCTGCTTCACAGAAAAATCTTTCTGGAAGGAAAAAGCTTTAATGCATTAATGGTCCTTGTGTTGCAATGGTGACTGCTCTTGAATTAAAAGTTCATTCAAGGTGCAACTGTTCACCACCATAAAGATGGTTTCACGTTTTAAAATTCCAACTATTGCACTAGCCATAATAAAGTATATTTTAGAGTTCTTCTAATCTGCAAGTAGTTTGAGCCACTTCCTGGAAATGATGTTTTCACATTATTCTTTGTGGGTGATAAACATGTTAAGTTTTTAAAAAATACATATATTGTCTTCAAGTTTCTTTTCTTTATCTGTTGAATAAATATCAACTTTCAAGATGAGTTGGCTATATTAAAACCTATGAATTTTCCTGACATCTAAATATGATTCATTAAGTGGTATATTGACTGTTTTACTTTATTTTTAAGACAAATTTCCAAATTCTTTTGCTGTTTCAGTCATGGCAACAGTGAATTCTTAACTTGAAAGTATACTAAAACATGAAATAATGTTTGCATTAAATTTTTTTAATTATCTAATAATTATAACTGAATTGTATGTTTGCCTCAAATATTACAAACTTGGACTTTTGTATAAAGAGATTTCTGTACATAAACATAAAATAAATAATATTGAAAAGACAAGTAGAGACAATGCAAACTGTCCTCAGGAGTTACTAGTATTATAGAAAACCCATTTAATAACATAATAATAAATATTATATGTAAACTTTCTGACCCCATTTCCATAAGTATTAGGCAACAGAGCATTTCTTAGAAGTTGGATGAAATTGATGTGCATAATGTGGATGAAAAATGTCACCTGTCATGTCAATAAACAAAAGATGTTGTGGCATCAAGACATCAACCACTGCAACCATGTTTAATGGTGCACACTGAGGGGATGGAGATAAACAGAATACTAGCCCTTGATAGCTAACGTGCATATCAAAGAAATGATTTTATTAAGCTCAGACTGCATCTCCCCATACACAGAAACACACTAAATTCCTTAACTTGAGTTTTTTTTTTTTTTATAAATTATCAGTACTCTTTTGATGTTCAACTACCTGTGTGTGTGTGTGTGTGTGTGTGTTTGCAAAGTCTGTGGTTTTTTTTTTTTTTTTTTTTTTGGCAAAATCCTGGCTCCTCACTTACCCCTTGGATAGGTCCCTCAGATCTGTCTGAGAGGCTGTTCCCAATTTAAGTCCTCAGCAAATCTGCCAAATAAAATATAATTCTCAACTTTCAGATTATATGTCTTTTTTTTTCAGTTGACAATAAGCAGTTAAGTATAAAAAGTAAAATTGTCAGATTAATGAAAGGCAATGTATTTTCTAAAATTTGGATCACATAATATGCTTAGATTGACAATATATAAATATATTAGGCAGTTAGAATAGGAAAAAGGAGTCCAGAATGGCAGTGGCTAAAAGACAAGGAAGGGAAAAGCTCATAAAAACAGAACAAAGGAAGGTCCTAGGACCAGAGTGAGAACCTCGGGTTAAAAAAAAAAAGCCCTCCTGTCTAACCCAATTTACATAGGGAAGGCTCAAGTGAAAGAGAAAAAAACGCATAAAAAGAGGTGCCAAAATTGGGCCTGGGTGCTCCTATTCTCTTCCAGTCTCTTGGGTTGGCATGCCCTCATGCCTCGAGGATGTATTTTCCTTTACTTTCTAACTAAAATAGAGCTGTAATATGGAATTGTAACACTCATCTGTCTGAGGGCCATAACCCTGGTCTGTCCTTCACTTCAAACTTTTGTTGTGATGAGACAGAACCAAGGAAATTACAAACTACCCTGATGTACACAGACACCCACTGACACACATATCAGTTTAGTTCAGTCACTCAGTCGTGTCTGACTCTTTGCAACCCCATAGACTGCAGAACACCAAGCCTCTCTGTCCATCATCAACTTCCAGAATTTACTCAAATTCATGTCCATTGAGTTGGTGATGCCATCCAACCATCTCATCCTCTGTCATTATCCCCTTCTCCTCCTGCCTTAAATCTTTGCCAGCATCATGATCTTTTCCAATGAGTCAGTTCTTCACATCAGGTGGCCAAAGTATTGGAGTTTCAGCTTCAACATCAGTCCTTCCAATGAATATTCAGGACTGATTTCCTTTAGGATGGACAGATTGGATCTCCTTGCAGTCCAAGGGACTGTCAAGAGTCTTTTCCAACACCACAGTTCAAAAGCATCCGTTCTTTGGTGTTAAGTTTTCTTGATAGTCCAACTCTCACATCCATACATGACCACTGGAAAAACCATAGCTTTGACTAGACGGATGTTAGTTAGTGAAGTAATGTCTCTGCTTTTTATATACTGCCTAAGTTGGTCATAGCTTTTCTTCCAAGGAGTGTCTTTTAATCGCATAGGAATATACAGCCTTGACGTACTCCTTTCCTGATTTGGAACCCGTCTATTGTTTCATGTCCAGTTCTAAGTGTTGCTTCTTGACCTGCATACAGATTTCTCAAGAGGCAGGTCAGGTGGTCTGGTGTTCCCATCTCTTTCAGAATTTTCCACAGGTTATTGTGATCCACCCAGTCAAAGACTTTGGCATACTCAATAAAGAAGAAATAGATGTTTCTCTGGAACTCTCTTGCTTTTTTGATAATCCAACAGATGTTGGCAGTTTGATCTCTGGTTCCTCTGCCTTTTCTAAAACCAGCTTGAACATCTGGAAGTTCACAGTTCATGTACTGTTGAAGCCTGGCTTGGAGAATTTTGAGAATTACTTTGCTAACATGTGAGATGAGTGCAATTGTGCAGTAGTTTGAGCATTCTCTGCCATTGCCTTTCTTTGAGATTGGAATGAAAACTGACCTTTTCCAGTCCTATGGCCACTGCTGAGTTTTCCTAATTTGCTGGCGTATTGAGTGCAGAACTTTCAAAGCATCATCTTTCAGGATTTGAAACAGCTCAACTGGAATTCCATCACCTCCACTAGCTTTGTTCGTAGTGATGTTTCCTAAGGCACACTTGACTTCACATTCCAGGGTATTTGGCTCTAGGTGAGTAATGATACCATCGTGATTATCTGAGTCGTGATGTTCTTTTTTGTATAGTTCTTCTTGTATTTTTACCGCCTCTTCTTTATATCTTTTGCTTCTGTTAGGTCCATATCATTTCTACCCTTTATTGAGCCCATGTTTGCATGAAATGTTCCCTTGGTATCTCTAATTTTCTTGAAGAGATCTCTAGTCTTTCCCATTCTGTTGTTTTCCTCTACCTCTTTGCACTGATTTCTGGGGAAGACTTTCTTTCCACTGAGGAGACACTCAGGGGGCTCAAACAAACCTTGTGCACATCTGGACCAGGGACCCCATAGAGACTGAGACAGAACTGTGTTTATGTGTCTCCTGTGCAGGTACGGGTCAGCAGTGGACTGCTATAGCAACAGGGCTCCGGGTGCAGCAGACTTGGCTATGACATAAGCCCTCTCCCTCTTGGAGGAGGTCTCCATTAACCCCACCATAGAGCTGCCAAAACTTACACAGGACTGGGAAACAGACTCTTGGAGGGCACAAACAGAACCTTGTGTGCACCAGGACCCAGAGGAAAGGAGCAGTGACCCCACAAAAGACTGATCCAGAGTTTCCCGGGAGTGTCCAGGAGTCTCTGGTGGAGGTGTGGGTTGTTGGTGACCTGCTGCAGGGTTGGGGGCACTGAGTGTACAGTACATGTATGGAAACTTTTGAAGGAGGTTCCATTATCTTCATTACATCCACCATAGTTTGGCCCCAGGTAAATGGTAGGGAGGGAACACAGCTCCACCCATTGACAGAAAATTAGATTAAGGATTTACTGAGCATGGTCCAGTCCATCAAAACAATACCCATTTCCCCCTCTGTCCCCAGTCAGTCTTTCCTATCAGAAACTTCCATAAGTCTTTTATCCTTCTCCAGAGAGGGCAGACAGACTGAAAACCACAATTACAGAGAACTAACCAACCTGATCACAGGAACCACAGCCTTGTCGAACTCAATAAAACTATGAGTCATGCCATGTAAGGCCACCCAAGATGGACAGGTCATGGCGGAGAGTTCTGACAAACTGTGGTCCATTGGAAAAGAGAATGGAAAACCACTTCAGCATTCTTGCCTTGAGAACTGCATGATTGGTGTAAAAGGGCAAAAAAATAGGACACTGAAAGATGAACTTCCTGGGTCGGTAGGTGCCCAATATGCTATTGGAGATCAGTGGAGAAATAAATCCAGAAAGAATAAAGATATGGAGCCAAAGCAAAAACAACACCCAGCTGTGGATGTGACTGGTGATAGAAGCAAAGCCTGATGCTGTAAAAAGCAATATTGCAAAGGAATCTGGAATGTTAGGTCCGTGAATCAAGGCAAGTTGGCAGTGGCCATACAGGAGATGACAAGAGTGAATGTCAACATTTTAGGAATCAGTGAACTAAAATGGACTGGAATGGGTGAGTTTAACTCAAATGATCATTATATCTACTACTCTGGGCAAGAATCACTTAGAAGAAATGGGGTAGCCATCATAGTCAAAAAGTCTGAAATGCAGTACTTGGATGCAATATAAAAAAGTTCATAATGATCTCTGTTCATTTCCAAGGCAAACCATTCAATATCATGATAATCCAAGTCTATGCCCCAGCCAATAATGCTGAATAAGCTGAAGTTGAACAGTTCTGTTAAAACCTACAAGACCTTCTAGAACTGACACCGAAAAAAAAAATGTCATTTTCATTATAGGGGACTGTAATTCAAAGTAGGAAGTCAAGAAATACCTGGAGTAACAGGCAAATGTGGCCTTGGAGTACAGCATAAAGCAGGTCAAATGTTAATAGAGTTTTTCCAAGAGAACACATTGATCGTAGAAAACACCCTCTTCCATCAACACAAGAGAAGACTCTACACAAGGACATCAACAGATGGTCGATACCAAAATCAGATTGATTATATTCTTTGCAGCCAAAGATAGAGAAGCTCTACACCGTCAGCAAAAAATAAGAGTGGGAGCAGATTGTGGCTCAGATCATGAACTCTTTATTGGCAAATTAAATAGAAGAAAGTAGGGAAAAGCACTAGACCATTCAGGTATGACCTAAATCAAATTTGTTACAATTATACAGTGGAAGTGAGAAATAGATTTAAAGGACTAGATCTGATAGACAGAGTGCCTGATGAACTATGGACGTAGGTTCATGACATTGTATAGGAGGCAGAGATCAAGACCATCCCCAAGGAAAAGAAATGCAAAAAAGACAAAATGATTGTCTGAGTAGGCCTTATAAATAGCTGTGAAAAGAAGAGAAGTGAAAATCAAAGGAGAAAAGGAAGATGTACCCATTTGAATGCACAGTTCCAAAGAACAGCAAAGAGAGATAAGAAAGTCTTCCTCAGTGTGTATATATATATATATATATATATATATATATATGTGTGTGTGTGTGTGTGTGTGTGTGTGTGTGTGTGTGTGTGTGTATACATATACAGTATACCTGACAGTCAGGCTGGAGATGGGGCTTCAGGACAGCTAGCTCAGGCCAAGGATTGGGCTCTTGGGCAAGAGGCCTTCCAGGGAGACAGAACCTTCCTAGAACCCTGGATCTGTTCTGGACCCCTTACAGCTTGTATCTCTGTTAGACAAAAAGTGCTTTGAGAAGCTGCAGTATCAGCTCTGCCTTTGACCCCAAACTGGCTTTGCTTTGCTATATCAACCGCACAAAAACTGGTAATTTGACGGCAAAAAAAGTCATTCCGAAGTCAGCTGTCAATAACTAGGGGGTCACTGGATGGGGAGAAGGCGATGGCACCCCACTCCAGTACTCTTGACTGGAAAATCCCATGGATGGAGGAGCCTGGTAGGCTATACAGTCCATGGGGTCACTAGAAGTCAGACACTACTGAGCGACTTCACTTTCACTTTTCATTTCCTGCATTGGAGAGGGAAATGGCAATTCACTCCAGTGTTCTTGCCTGGAGAATCCCAGGGACGGGGGAGCCTGATGGGCTGCTGTCTATGGGGTCGCACAGAGTTGGACACGAAGTGACTTAGCATATATATACACAAGCACACACACACACACACACAGTTTAACCTTTCCATAATAGTTTCCAGGGAACAATTCATCAGTTTTTCTGCTATAACAGATGGCTTTAAATAGCTCATTGAATATCTATCTTGCTGTCCATAATAGTACTTGAAGCATGCTTATTTTTCACAATGACCATCATTAATGAGAGTTTTGCCTTTTCTTGATTCCAAGTTGTTGTTGTTGTTGTTGTTGTTAGTGACTCCTGGGTACCCTGCATTACCATACATTTAATTAATAGAAAATAAATGATTTACTGAATATGAAACTAATTATTCTTACTTCACTTAATACAGATTTAAAACAATGAGATAAAACATTTGCTATAGTTATGAAATCACATAGGAGATGACAAATGAAAATTTCATGCCATATCAGTAAGCAAGGACGTCACAGTCACCAGTGATTCCAGCCCTCCAGTTTGAAGTAGTGAGCCCTAATGGCGCTTAGGTAGGAGATGGATGTCCTTGTTCAGTCACCCAGTTATGTCCAACTCTCTATGACCCCATGGACTCAGCATGCCAGGCTTCGCTGTCCCTCACCATCTCCCAGAATTTGCCCAAGTTCATGTCCATTGCATCAGTAGTGCTAATCAGCCATCTCATTCCCTGATGCCCTCTTCCCCTTCAAGGATCACTGCCTTGTCATGGTGAAGGGGCTTGTATAACTCAATGAAGCTGTGAGCCATGCCATGCAGGGCCACCCAAGACAGACAGGTCATAGCAGAGAGTTCTGACAAAACGTGATCCACTGGAGGAGGGAATGGCAAATCAACCCAGAATACTTGCCATGAGAATTTCATGAACTGTATAAAAGGAAAAGAATACCTGGGGTCTAATAACCATTGAACTATAGCCACTACCTGTGGTGAACCCAAGAAAGCCCAGAATGTGGGGGGGGGGGGAACATAGGATACTAGCCCCAGATAGCTGAAATACACATCAAAGGAGTGATTTTAGTGAATACAGATTCTTGCATCTTCCAACATAGAAAAGCAGTAATTTCTTAACTTGGGGTATCTTATTTTGTTTAATTAACAGTAATCTCTTGATGTTCAGTCTACCTATACTTTTTTGCAAAACTTCTATATGACCTGTCTCCTCTCCTCACCTCTTTGGATCAGTTCTCTCAGAATTACCTGAGATACTGTCTCCTGGGCTTGAAGTCTTAAAAATTTTCACCAAATAAAATATAATTCTCAGCTTTAAGGTTGTATGTAGTTTTTCAGTCCACGGAGACTAATATGAGATTAATATGATATGTGCTCCTTGGTCTCTGCAGAAGCTACTCAGGGAAATAGTAGTCATGCTACACACCAGGATTCTGGGTGACAGCTGCAGATAATAACCTCTAGATACTTTTCAGGAGAACTGATGCATCATAAAACCTTTTGTTGCAAGTACCTGTGCCTGTTGCACAATGAAGCTTAACAAACCAAATCTTTGGGTTTAGAACAGAGAACGGCTTATTGACTTTCATGGTGGCTAAGACAGTAGAGCATCTGCCTACAATGCGAGAGACCGGGTTAAATCCTTGGGTTGGGAAGATCTCCTGGAGAACAAAATATCAACCCACTCCAGTACTCTTGCCTGAAAAATCACATGGGTGGAGGAGCCTGGTAGGCTACAGTCCATGGGGTTGCAAAGAGTTGAATACGACTTCACTTTCACTTTCACTTTCGTATTCAAGGGTTATTGCATGGTCAAGCAAGGGTAACAGATGATATTACTGAGTCCAAGCTTGCTCTGTTTACCATTCAACAGATCAATAATTTGAAGACAAGGTGTTTAGGCAAAGAACATGACTTTATTCAGAAGGCTTGCTGACCAGGAAGATGGCAGTGTCTCAAAATAATCATCTTGTTGAGGTCTGGAGGCCAGGTGCTTTTATAGAACAGAGAGGGAGGGAGATGAAGGAGTAAAATAAAAAGGCCGTTGATCTTACAAATATCTCCTGAAATGACTCACCTTGGGGAGGGGATATGTTTATTTCTTCCTTCCTGTAGCCTTACACAGGTGGACAGGGTCCTGAACAAAGGCATTTTCATTTAGCATTTAGTCAAAAGGGATGGATCGGGTTCCCTGAAGCGCAGCCATTATGTATGCACAATATCCTTTTAGTGAACAAAAACAATGGGAAGCAAAGTTTAAAGTAAAAGAAACAGATCCAACATGGAGTCAGGTTTTATTTTTCCCTGTAACAATGGCTTGTACTCCAAAACTCCAAATTCCTTGAAGGGTTTCAGCAAAGCATTTATAAAGGCAAGGTGAAAGAATTTTATCTTAGGGTCTGTGACCAGCTCGTGCACTATCTCTGATTCGTTAATGGTGATTCATCCTTGGTACTAGAAGTTGCGGGGGGTTACATGCTCACAATCATAGAGCAGTTAATTTCTTCCACCTGGTGGTTGCTTTATCATCTGAAAAACTCAGGAAATATGCATGAGATACTATTTTCTAGGTACTTCAGAGAGGAGCTAACGCAGAGGATATGGGGGAGGAGCATCCCTGAAAGGCTCCACTGAATCCTGCTCAGTTACACTTTCACAACTAGAAATCCCTTCAGATCCCAAGTTGATCACTAAACGATGCTCAGAATACATTTTAGAGAAAATGAGAACAAATGCTTAGAAGAAATGAACCCAGTATGTCAAACTGTAACCTCAGAAATGAATCTCAAAGGTCTCCTCTACCCACGGAGGTTGTAGATGAGAAGAAGCAACTGATGACCCAAATTTTTCAAACAACAGATGAGAGAATGAGTGATTCACAGAACAGGAAAAGTACTTGCAGTCCATACCTGCAGATCTGCCTGTAAAAATGACACCCTGCAAAGACTTTCCCAACTCTAAATTTGTTGACGCATATTTACGTATTCATCCACATCATAAATACTATATGAAATACACTAAATCAGATGGTCCCTACACTCATCAAAAAGAATTACAGGATTGTCTTTTAAAGAAGTCACTAATCAAAGTGCAATATTTAAGGGTAACAAATCAAAACAAATCTAATTAAAGCTTTGTTTTTTCCAGTAGTCATGAATGGATCTGAGAGTTGGACTATAAAGAAAGCTGAGCACTGAAGAATTGAGGCTTTTGAACTGTGGTGTCAGAGAAGATTCTTGAGAGTCCCTTGGACTGCACAGAGATCCAACCTGGCCATCCTAAAGAAAACCAGTCCTGAATATTCATTGGAAGGACTGATGCTGAAGCTGAAACTCAAATACTTTGGCCTCCTGATGCAAAGAATTGACACATTGGAAAAGATCCTGTTGCTGGGAATGATTGAAGGCAGGGGGAAAAGGGGATGACAGAGGATGAGATTGTTGGCTGACATCACTGACTCAATGGACATAAATTTGCATAGGCTCTGGGAGCTGGTGATGGACAGGGAATCCTGGCGTGCTGCAGTCCAGTGGGTTGCAAAGAATGGGACACGACTGAGCTACTGAACTGAACTGAACTGAACAAATCAACACTGAGCATACTTTGAATTGACACAATTACACAATGTTACATATGTCAATTATACCTCAATAAAAGCAGGAAAAAACCACCTTTGACATCAGCACCTCATTCTACCAAGTCAACTCTGACATTTCTTGTTTGATCATAAGAAAGTGAATTATTATTTTCATCATTTAAGCACTGTAGATTTAATAGTTTAAAAAACTGGACTTGTCATATTACCACATGGAAATTACTATACTGCCACAACACGCTTCAAAATGGATTCAGCCTCAAACCAGTATAAAGCCCANAAATAAAGCCCATGCCTACTAAAAAATCTTGAATATTTGAAGAACGTTTGACTTCAGATAAAAGCTATAGATCTTGTCCAGTCATCAAATCTTGAGATACATTGCAAAAATGTTTTCTCTCTGATATGTCTAATTTTCAAATAGCTAGGTTTATTGTGATTTTAATATAAGTTGTTATTTTGTTGCTATGAAAGAAAATCAGTATAAGAAACAGCCAAATCTTTTCATATTTTGAGGAAAATAAAGAAATAAGAACCATAGAATTTTATTCCTTGGTTTTTAACAAAATTTGCACCCTCATAATTATATTATTATTTATTTTTTTAACCTTTGCCATAAATCTATGTGCAAATCTGAGAAGGGTTATTTAGAATGGTAAAGCAAACCTCCAGTTCCCTATGGATTCATCAAAGATGAATGTCAGCATGTAACAACGTATCTTTTGCTCAGAGCACCAGAAAATACTACTTAATTACACTGCAGCCTCTCCCTCTCCTGAGCCCTGCTATCACTATGATGATGATGGCTCTTCTCGCGATTCCTGCTTTTCTTTAATTATATTAGTTGTTTTCTGGGAGGATATTTGGAAAGCTTTGAATCCTCTCTCCTTCCCATGAATAAGAATGCTTCCGTTCAGTTCAGTCGCTCAGTCATGTCCGACTGTTTGCGACCCCATGAATCGCAGCATGCCAGGCCTCCCTGTCCATCACCATCGGGAGATGGTGTTCACTCAGTTCACTCAGACTCACGTCCATCGTGTCCGTACACTACAATAATTAAATACTTTAGGAAAGAATGCAGACAAATTCACCTTTTATCCTATCCCCTTTATGCAAACAGCCTCCCTGATAGCTCAGTTGGTAAAGAATCTGCCTGCAATGCAGGAGACCCAAGTTCAATTTCTGGTTCGGGAAGATCTTACTGGAGAAAAAGGATAGGCTACCCACTCCAGTATTCTTAGTCTTCCCTTGTGGTTCAGCTGGTAAAGAATCTGCCCACAGTGTGGGGGACCTGGGTTCAATCCCTGGGGTTGGGAGACCCCCTGGAGAAGTGAAAGGCTACCCAGGCCAATATTCTGGCCTAGAGAATTCCATAGACTGTATAGTCCATGGGGTCACAAGCATGGGACATGACTAAGTGACTGTCACTTACTTACTTTTGCAAACAATGGTCTTTATTAATGACCAAGAGCATAAGGAATACAAAAATATAATCAGAGATGTAGGCTCCACATAAAACTAGTTCAACTTCTAACTGGGCTAAAAAACCAATGAACCTGTGAAGATATTTTAAAATAGGAAGCAGTAATTGGTGAAAGTAAAAACATGGGTTAAACATAATCCCTCCTAAGGTTTCAGAAAATGTTTGTAAGCTGGGTTAGAATTAGAAGAATATGAGTATTAAAGAAATTATTAGTTTTCTTATATATTTTGAAAAATAAAATGAAAATAAATGATTTATTCAATGACATCTATAGACCTAAAAAGGACCTAAACTGTATAATGATTCAATAAAACCATTATATTAATATATTTTTAATTTAAATAATTTGAAGGCTCAGAAAAGGCTCAGCAACTTGAAAATAACAAAGATTACAAACGGTAGNTTTAATCATTCATACCAATGTTATTTATATTTGGATAAAAAATAGGTTAGTCATAAAATAATAATAAACAGTAAGAAAATTTGTGTTATCTATATAAGTGGTCTCAAATTTTGGCATTGCCTGAGAATCACCTGCAGGTCTCATTTGAAAGACTGTTAGACCCCATTTTCAGAGTTTCAGATACAATATGTCTGGGGTGGTGCCTATGAATTTGCAAATTCCAGCGTGATGCTAGTACCACTGAAAACAACTGGGGGTGGCTATTAAAAATTGTTTGGAAATATTAAAGCAAACAGAACAATAACAATGATAACAATATAAAACTCTATTCCTTGCTGCTTTATTTTTCTACTTTTGCTACCCCAGTTCTAAGCTACATCTGCTTTAAATTAACTTCCAATGAGGGTCACAAAACTCCCATTGTACAACCTCTCCCTCCCACTCTCTTTGAGAAAGAGAAAGAAGAGAGAAGGAGAGGAGAGACGACAACAGGAGAGGATAGGGCAGGAGAGTAGACAAAGGTAGTTAGACAATTCATCTTTGCAGATGAATAAAGAGCAGACACGTAGGCTTGCTGGCCATACAGACTATTATAGCATCTCCATACTAGCATTTCTGAGATATATATATACATATACATATATATATATATTTATTTATATATCTACATGTATTCTATATATCTATATCTATGTCTATCTATGTCTATGTCTATGTCCATGTCCTATATTTGTATCTCTATGTTTGTATCTACCTATAGCAAACATGGAGAAGGGCATGTCAACCCACTCCAGGGTTCTTGACTGGAGAATCTCCATGGACAGAGGAGCCTGGAGGGCTACAGTCCATGGTGTCGAAAAGAGTCAAACACAACTGAGCAACTAGGCACAGCACAGCACACAGCAAACCTAGCTGCTTTCATTATACCCTACATACGAGTTAGCACAATATTCCCGACTATCAAACAGACTGTCCTTAAAACGCAATGTGTTTCACAAAGCATTATGCTTTCCTTTATATGATGAAAGTGTGAGAAACAGTGATTCATTCTTCACGTTGGTCTGCATAGTCCAGAGCAGTGGATTTCTATTCAGGTGACAGTACTGAAACTTATAAAGGCTGTTACAGCACATTTGTCCCACAAAGGCCTCCAATGCACTTGCCATTTTTTCCTCATTTTACTTAGTTGCATGACGTCATCAATATAGTGGATCATTTTGAATTCCTGGGGGAGCTACAAACAGAACAGTTACCTCTAAACAGAGAGGAGAGGAGAGTCTTGTATAGCCCCCGTGCAAGACTGTATAAACACTTTATATCCTGTATAAATTTGAACTGTTTCTGTTCCTCTTTTTCATAGGGTTGAAAAAGATTACATACAACAGGTAAATGGTCACATACCATATATCTGAGGTTGGATAACATTCTGTATTGAATGATTAGCAATTAAGGGTACTATTAATTTGTGATTTTATATTGTGATACTTTTTTCAATTTTTTATTGGTGTATGGTTGGTTTGCAATGTTTTATTATTTTAAGGTACAGAGCAAAGTGAAACTCATATATACATTTGTATATACTCATATATACACCACACAAGCAAGGAAACTAATGCATTTGAACATTGAACTTCTCAGTGACACTGGAGACACTCTCACTAGTGTTTGTCTTATATTCTTGGTCACTATAATATCTCCTGGTTCCCCATTCAGGACACAATCATCACAATCACTCTAGTCTCCCCTAGTATTAACATAATCATTCTGCTATGTCCTATTCTCTGAACGTTTTGATCAACACTTTCAGTTTCTACAGTGGAGTACCTCATACTTCTATTACATTTCCTGTAGGCTATTGCCTTGCCCAAGTTTTAAGGATATTTCAGCAGCATATTTGCCCTGTGTCCTAGGGTCCTCACTTGAGTCTTATACTTTGTAAATTGTTTATTTTTGTATATCTAGGTTTTCTTAAGGGTCTCTTGTAACCATAATATACTCAATACTCCACTAGACAAGTTATGTTTTGGCTTAACCAGTCACAAAGCTTATGGCTAAGAGGGCAAATGGAGGCATATTTCAAGGAAATTATTTTGACTCTCAGGACAGAGACATCTGTCTTTTTTTTTTTTCCTTTTTTTTTTTTTTTTAAGCAAGGAGACTCCAATGACTGTAAAAGAAGAAGGAGCCATTTTTCTAGACTCAGAGGACTCAAGATATTCTGAGGATTCAGTATTAAGTGTTTCATCCAATATCTGTTTCTCAACACAGACTGGGCTCATTATTTCCTGTTTCAGGGACTGGACCGCAGCATAACATGCGTGAATACTTAGATGGGGCTTCTCACAGTCCATGGGTTTGCAAAGAGTCTGACATGACTGAGTGACCAAATGCTTTCACTTTACCATTAGGCTGAGAAAACTCAGAACTCAGTGCCTTCTGTGATTGAGTTGTGTGTCTGCTCCTAAACTTTGTCTGTTCTCCAACTGATGGAGATGGATGTTATTTAATAAATTGCCAACTTTGTCATTGGTTACTACATAAAGGCTTCAATTAATGATTAGACATCTTCAGCCTTCTTTCATCTTCTCAACAGCTATCCATTTCCACTTTCTTTATAATTCTCATTTTCTCAAATGAATGATACAGACCAACTGGTAGTACAGGTCTTTACAGTGGCATACCACCACATTCACCACTGATTAAAATGTTAACAAAAACATTGCTAACACACACCAGGGATAAACACTGCCTCTGTTTGATTTGCTAGTGATAGAGTCTTTTACCAGACTTCAAGCAGTGATCCAACTCCTGAATCCTGTCTTAATGTCTGTTTTCTCACCTTACTACTGGAACCATCACTGACTCTCAGCAAAGGAAATGCATTCTGAGATGAAAATAAATATGCAGTGTATTTATTATCCAGTGCTCTGGAGATCAACATCTATGAGGAAGAAAAACAAAAGCATAATTGAGCAGAGGGAGAAATTGGACTGTAAAGTAATAAAAATAAAATTTTGACTCACCCTGCAGGGAAACTGGGGCTTCCTAGGTGGCGCTAGTGGCAAAGATTTGGCTTGCCAGTGTAGGAGACATAGAGAGACGTGGGTTCCGTCCTTAGGTGGGGACGATCCCCTGGAGGAGGGCATGGCAACCCACTTCAGTACTCTTGCCTGGAGAAGCTCTTGGACAGAAAAGCCTGGTGGACTACAGTCCATAGGATACCAAAGTCTGACATGACTTAGAATGCATGCGCACAAGGACACAAGGACATTGAAAACTGGATGGCCCTTCAGGGATTGGCTGTGTGGGACAAGAGGCTCGATTTTGTACTTCACAGTGTCCAATCACTGGATGCAGCAATAAGTGGGCAATTATGTAAAATAGGGCTTCTAAGGTAGCACTAGTGGTTAAAAAAAGCAACAACAACAACTGCTTATGCAGAGACTTAAGAAACATGGTTTCAATCCCTGTGTTTGAAAGATCCCCTGAAGAAGGGCATGGCAATAACTGTCTTTAACAAAGGGCAATTCATAAAGAGGACTGAAAGTCTAAGCATGCCATCTAGACTCATTCTCAGCAGCTGGAAAGATAATGCTTTCATGCTGAAGTTGAATCTGGATGGCATGGCACAGTGCCTACTACACTGGTACACAGGGCTATTTCTCTGCTCAGGCTATGGAAAAAACCATCAGCTCCAACATTTCTGCTTTTTAATTGTATAAGATGTTTTCTATGACTTTTGCTACTGCATGTATGCTTCAGTGAGATAGTTTAGTCTTTCCAGGTTGCTACAAATAAGACTTGAAGCTACCTAAGGAAACTTTGTCTAACTTTATACTGCCTTTGTCCTTTACAGATCCCAAGCAAACAACCGTCATGGTACACACAATATGTTCCTTTACTTGTTTACTTATTGAAGTTGTATTTCTTTTTCAATTTAAAGTAAATGTTTCCACTTGAACAATGGATTAATACTGCTCTCTTCTCAAGAAACACACCCTATGAGTTTGTATTAGATTTTTTGTTTGCATTAGATAGTTTGTATTATATAGTTGATAATTTTCCACTTCTGCATGATGAATTATTGCAGATTTTGTACCTTATAAAAACAAAGGGGTTTAGAATTCCCAAGAATAGTTTACCAGGATTGAGATTTCACCTGAGTTTGGGGTCCTCTTCCAAGCCCTTATGATTGTTGGCAGAATTTATGATTTTGACTCTATGATTATGATTAAAGTCCCCATTTTCTTTCTAGCTATTCTCAGCTCTTAAGACTGCAGTGAGTTTTCTGCCATGTACCCTCCTCCAGAGAACTTACAATCTGACATGCTGCTTACCTCACCAAGACAGGAAGTCTTATAATTCTCTCTGCTACTGCTGCTGCTAAGTTGCTTCAGTCATGTCTGACTCTGTGCGACCCCATAGATGGCAGCCCCCCAGGATCCCCCATCCCTGGGATTCTCCAGGCAAGAACACTGGAGTGGGTTGCCATTTCCTTCTCCAATGCATGAAAGTGAAAAGTGAAAGTGAGGTCTCTCAGTCGTGTCCGACTCCTAGCAACCCCATGGACTGCAGCTTACCAGGCTCTGCCGTCCATGGGATTTTCCAGGCGAAGGTACTGGAGTGGGGTGCCATTGCCTTCTCCTAGTCTGCTACTAATTCTTATGTAACATATATAATCATCTTTGGTGTATAACATAACCTAACTCTGAAAGTGACTATACTGTTCCTGGGGTTCTCAGGACAAGAATACTGAAGAGGTTTGTCATTCCCTTTTCCAGTGGACCACATTTTATCAGAAATCTCCACCAAGACCCGTCCATCTTGGATGGCCCTACATGGCATGGCTCATAGCTTCATTGATTTAGACAAAGCTGTGGTCCATGAATAATAGAAAATTTTCTTCAAGACAATTAGAAATACCAAGGGAATATTTCATGCAAAGATGGGCACAATAAAGGAAAGACATGGTGTGGACCTAACAGAAGCAGAAAATATTCAGAAGAGGTGGCAAGAATACAAGAAGAACTATACAAAACGATCTTCATGACACAGAAAACCATGAAGGTGTGATCACTCATCTAGGGCCAGACATCCTGGAATGTGAAGTCAAGTGGGCCTTAGAAAGCATTACTAAGACCAAAGCTAGTGGAGGTGATGGAATTCCAGTTGAGCTATTTCAAATCCTAGAAGATGGTGCTGTGAAAGTACTGCACTCAGTATGCCAGCAAATTTGGAAAACTCAGCAGTGGCCACAGGACTGGAAAACATCAGTTTTCATTCCAATCCCAAAGAAAGACAATGCCAAAGACTGTTCAAACTACCGCACAATTGCGTTCATCTCACACACTAGCAAAGAAATGCTCAAAATTCTACAAGCCAGGCTTCAAAAGTACGTGAACCATGAACTTCCATATATTCAAGATGGATTTAGCAAAGGCAGAGGAACCAGAGATCAAATTGCCAACATCTGCTGGATCACTGAAAAAGCATTAGAGTTCCAGAAAAACATCTACTTCTGCTCTGTGAAAGAGGAGAGTGAAAAAATTGTTTTAAAACTCAACATTCAGAAAACTAAGATCATGAATCTTGTCCCATCAGTTCAGTTCAGTTGTCACTAAGTTGTGTCTGACTCTTTGCGACCCCATGAATTCTGGCACGCCAGGACTCCCTGTCCATCACCAACTCCCGATGTTTACCCAAACTCATGTCCATCGAGTTGGTGATGCCATCCAACCATCTCATCCTCTGTCCTCCCCTTCTCCTCCTGCCCCTAATCCCTCCCAGCATCAGAGTCTTTTCCAATGAGTCAACTCTTCGCATGAGATGGCCAAAGTATTGGAGTTTCAGCTTTAGCATCATTCCTTTTAAAGAAATCCCAGGATTGATCTCCTTTAGAATGGACTAGTTTGATCTCCTTGCAGTCCAAGGGACTTTCAAGAGGCTTCTCCAATAACACACTTCAAAAGCATCAATTCTTCGGTGCTCAGCTTTCTTCACAGTCCAACTCTCACATCCATACATGACCACTGGAAAAACCATAGCCTTGACTAGATGGACCTTTGTTGGCAAAGGAATATCTCTGCTTTTGAATATGCTATCTAGGTT
>SJYQ01000479.1:30506-57300 GCA_006410935.1 Redunca redunca
TCAATTTTGAAAGATATACTTCTTGTTCTCTTACAATTCTTTATTACCTATCATTTTTTGTCATAGATGTGGTATTTTCTCTATGACTCCAAAAACATTGCTATTTTTGTAAAAAGTGTTTCTCAAAGCATATGTGCTTTTTTCTCTAAATTATTAATTTCCCTTTTATTTGCTTTGATATATGTCTTTCATTGGAGATTTTCCTTAAATATCTTGGGAATTGTCATGTTTATATCACTGAGGATAATTCCATTACACTGAAATGAGAAAAAAAAAACAGTCTCCACAATTTAATGAGGAAGTAAAATCTAGCTTCTGTCTCTATCTGTTTATCAAAGTTTGCTTTGGGGATCTGCTCTGTGTCCTCTTTGTATGCACTCTAAGGCCCAGGCAAATTGAGGGGCCGTGATGGATGATGTCCAACACTTGTGGTAGAAAGAAGCCCTTAATGTTTCTATCCAGAAATGAAAAAAATCCATTAATCACAGTCTATTGACCACAGCAGTCACAGGCTGTGCCTAAATTCAACAAAGCAGGAAAATACAACCTTCTCACGTGCTGAGGAGAGAGGGAAAAAAAAAAGTTTATTAAGAAATGTTTAACAATGCACAATAGCACTGTCATAATTACTCCAATACTTTGGCCACCTGATGCAGAGAGTGAATTGTTGGAAAAGACCCTGATGCTGGGAAAGATTGAAGGTGAAAGAAGAGGGTGAGATAGTTGGATGGCATCTCCCAATCAATGGACATAAATTTGAGTAAACTCCAGGAGATAGGGGAAGGCAGGAAAATCTAGTGTGCTGTAGTCCATGGGGTCCCAAAGAGTCAGACAGGAGTTACTGACTAAACAACAAAAATAAGATGCTAAAATGCTAATTGCGTACTTGGAGAGACTAGTGGAATTTGCCCTTTTATTAAAGGAGCCCCTATGTTGTTTTCTGGTGTTATTTTCCCTTGGTAAATGAGCTTTCACAGAAAGAAATTCTCCAATCCCATGCCATGCAAAATGCAGTTGGGGCATAAATCTGCCTGCAGACAGACATCCTGGGAACCAAGCTGGGGCAAATTGTATAGCTCTCTTTTTATGTATAGACCCTGTTTTAATGATGGTACCACAAATCTGGTTTTACTATGTGAGTTGTGAGTGAGTCCAGAATGAGTCTGCATCAAAGACTCCATAGGGTTTGAATTTTGATCATGTTGTGTTTATAAACAAAAGAATCTATAAATTTTAATCTTCTGTTTGAGGCTTAGAACCTCAGATAATTCATGATTAGATGACCTCCATAGAAGCTTTTCTACGGAGCCTACTGATATTGATGTTTTAAACAATCATGTTCTCCTTATTTATATATAATTACATATTTTGATGGTTAATTTACAGGTTAGTTTGCTCACATTTCCCTGGTGGCTCAGACAATTAACGAATATGCCTGAAATGCAGGATATATGGGTTCAATCCCTGGGTTGGGAAAATTCCCTGGAGGAGGGCATGGCAACCCACTCCAGTATTCTTGCTTGGAGAATCCCCATGGACTGAGGAGCCTGGCAGGCTACAGTCCATAGCCCGCATTGAGTTGGACACTGCTGAGTGACTAAGCACATCATAGCCATAATAAAGTACCATAGAGTAGGCAGCTTAAACAACATAAATTTATTGCTCACAGTCTGGAGACTTTCACGTCCATTATCAAAGTGCCAACTGGTTCAGTTCTTAGGGAGAGAGCTTTTTCTGGCTTGGAGATGGATTCCTTCTTGCTGTCTCCTTGCAAGGTAGAGAGGAAGAGTGAACTCTGGTTTCTTTTATTATAAAGATACTAACCCCATCCTGAGCTACCTACCCTGGCCCTATTTAATCCCCAAAAGTCCCAGCTCCTAATACCATCACTTTGGGAGTTAGGACTTTAACATACTAAATTTTATTGTTGTTCAGTTGCTAAGTTGGGTCCGACTCTTTGTGACCCCATGGACGGCAGCATGCCAGGATTCCCTGTCTTTAACTATCTTCCAGAGTTTGCTCAAACTAATGTCCATTGAGTCAGTGATGCCATCCAACCATCTCATCCTCTGTTGCCCCCTTCTCCTTCTGCCCTTAATCTTTCCCAGCATCAGGGTCTTTACCAATGAGTCAGCTCTTTGCTTCAGGTGGCCAGCATTTTGGAGCTTCAGCATCAATCCTTCCAATGAATATTTAAGGTTGGTTTGCTTTAGGATTGACTGGTTTGATCTCCTTGCAGTCCAATGGACTCTCAAAAGTCTTCTCCAGCACTACAGTTCAAAAACATCAGTTCTTCCATGCTCAGCCTTCTTTATGGTCCAGCTCTCACATCTGTACATGACTACTGGAAAAGCCATAACTTTGACAAGATGTACCGTTGTCGGCAAGGTGATGTCTCTGCTTTTTGATATGCTATCTGTGTTTGTCTTAGTGTTCCTTCCAAGGAGCAAGCATCTTTTAATTTCATGGCTGCAGTCACCATCTATAGTGATCTTGGAGCCCAGGAAAATAAACTCTGTCACTGTTTCTACTTTTTCTCCATCTATTTTCCATGAAGTGATGGGACTAGATGTTGTGATCTTCATTTTTGGAATGTGGAATTTTAAGCCGACTTTTTCACTCTCCTATTTCAACTTCATCAAGAGGCTCTTCAGTTTCTCTTTGCTTTCTGCCATTAAACTGGTTCATCTGCTTCATAACAAGTGCCAACTTGAATAGGACACAGGGTGCTCAGATATTTGGTTAAACATTATTTATGAGTGCATCTGTGAGGGTATTTCTAGATGAAATTAATGTTTGAATTAGCAGACTGAGGGATGGTATGGGGACGGAGGTGGGAGGGGGGTTCAGGATTCGGAACACGTGTACACCCATGGTGGATTCATGTTGATGTATGGTAAAACCAATACAATATTGTAAAGTAATTAGCCTCCAGTTAAAAGAAATACATTTAAATTAAAAAAAAAAGAAATTTGCCTGCCCTAATGTGGCCGATCCTCATCCAGTATGTTGAAGGCTGAGTAGAATAAAAATCTTGACTTGCTAATAAGAGTAGATTCCTCCAGTCTCCAGAGCCTGCATAGTGATCTTTTTTGGACTTTGGTCCGGAACTGAAACATCAGCTCTTCTTGAGTCTGGAGTCTGAAACTTAAACCATCACTTCTCCTGGGTCTCCAGGTTGCGGACTGTAGGTCTTGGACCTTCTCAGCATCTTTAATGGGATAAAACTCTTTCTTATATTAAAGATTTTTACATATTCTATTGGTTTGGTTGCTCAAGAGAAATTTTACTAATGTATAAATAAAAGTATATAATTCTTATCTTGGTTTATCAACTTAGATTTGAGGAGAAAGTTTTATCTAGAAGTGTTTATTTTGTACTACACATAGGAGATAGAATAAAATGACATTAGGTCAGTTTATTGGAGGGTGATTAAATGACCTTGTGACAGCAGGAATGCCAAATGAAACCATTTAGTACTCTCATTAAAACATTACTGTAATTTTATTGCCTGAAATGATCTAATATCACATCTTAAAATATATATTCCCTATGGGCATATACTACTGATAGGTTTAAAAATGCTGACTATATCATAATGCAAACTATTAAACTTTTTTGAGGAGTTCAGATGGTAATTCCAGAATTCTCCAATAAGGCTGGTGTGTTATTGATGATGTACATACTGTTGGAACAGCTTCTAAAGTCAGAGTTTAATTATATATGTGATACAACTCCAAGGTTTCAAGATAATCAAGCAATACATAAATCACGATCATATAGAGTTTAGGGAGTGATTAAGCTTGAGGAAAATCCACAAAATATCATGAAAGATATACCATGGATTTAATCAGTTTGTCAATTGAAATATGGTATTGCTTTTATAAGCTTTGTTTTAATTTTATAAATGTTTATAAATACATAGGTTTAACTATAATATTATATAAGACATTATCTGCTGAGTCTCTAAATAAGACTAAAATTTCAAATACATAGTTTAGGATAAATTTTCCTACTGTCTAAAGCTTAGTGAATGTGCAGGTTATATAACTACTTCTTAACTGAAAAATCACCCTTCTATCTATATTGTTTTGTAATGCTAAGTCTGGCACTTTACATATCATATTTCTCCTATTTCAGCAGACTCAACCAAAGTTTTTCTAGTAAGAAGTCATCCTAGGGACTAGAAGGCTCCTTGCTCCCTGTTTCTTTTCAGTATTACTCAAACTGTTGCTTTTAACCCTCACAATGGCAGCTCTTTCCACTAGTGCATGCTCACAGACATGAGATGTTAGATTGAAGAGTAGTTCTAGGAAGATAGGAGATGGAAGGGATAAGGAGGTTAAGATTTGAATTGTGATTGTGTTGAGATTGCAATAAAGCTGGGCTTCCCAGGTTGTGCAGTGGTAAGAAATCCATCAATGCAGAAGATGCCAGAGACCTGGGTTTGATCCAGAGTTGATCTCTGGAGTAGGAAATTGCAACTCATTGTGGTATTCTTGCCTGGAAAATTCTATGGACAGAGAACCCTGGCAGGCTACAGGCCATGGAGTTCTAAAGAGCTGAACATGACTAAGTGAGCACACACAGAGCAGTGAGGCAGGTTATTCAAAGCAAGATGACATATACATGGATAGAAATATATTCCTTTTTCATTGTATGAGAGAGAGAGAAACCGATGTGTAAGGATACTTAGGTAGCATGTTTGTATAATACTACTGTAGTAATATGGAAATTACTTTGAAATAAATCACTTCCTCAGGAAATCTAAAAATATAAATAATTTATCTAGGAAATTTAGAGGAACCAAACATCTATTAACATGACAAAAATATAAAATAATACAGCAAAACAATGCTTTCATGTGATACTATTTTTATATACAAATAAATACCTTTGTGCTTTACTGAGGTATATTGTCTTTATTTATTTGAACTTACTAATTTTAACTGTATTTTGCAAAATTTCTCTTTCTCTTAAAAAAAAAAAAAAGACCACTCATTTTCTTGCCAAGTTCTATGGCATCTTGGCTGTTTCCATTTTTAAGACATAATCTCTGCACAGACTTGATTTGTGGACAAGGTACCTAAACGACAGAGTATAGCACGGTCTGTGTTTTCACGCCTCACATTTCAGGACCTTGAAAGGCAGAGGAAGGTACATTCTTCCTAAAGGGAATTTTTCTAACTATTCATTTAGTCAGGCAGTATCTAGTTTTAGGAGGAGGGAGGTGGAGTTTTAGAGAGAGATTCTCTTATGTAAGTAGTCACACCTGGCTTCAGCAGGAGTTATTCTGTCTCCTGCTAGAAGCTCAGACTGTTATGTCTTCTCTGAACAGACAGGAAGGGTGTGTGGTTTTCTCTGGGTCATTTCAGCTTGCCCTGACCACTTGTCTCTCTGACAACACACCTCACGGTGCAACCATGGCGCTCCTAAACTCATCAGTATTGTATGAATTCACTTTTCTTAAAAAAAAAAAAAACTTTAAATTTTGTATTAGAGTATAGCTCGTCAATAATATTGTGATTGTTTCAGGTGAACAGTGAAGGGACTCAGCCATACATATATATGTATACATTCTCCCGTACATATATATGTATACATTCTCCCCTAAATTCCCCTCCCATCCAGGCTACCATATAGCATTGTTGACATAAACCAGTTCTTGGGTGGGTTTTGTGTGTCTTTGTTGGGGTCACTGGAGCAGCTCTATGCTCCTACTTCCTCCTCTAACTTCTAGACTCCTTTACAGGTGGACACTGGAAAAACCAAGGCTTTTTTTTTGTGCCCTCAAAGAAGGGCTGGGAGGTTTGGGGGCATGAATTTCATTATACTTTCTTATTCGGTCTTTATATATTATAGCAACATAGGCAGCTCCTTCCTAAACCTGTGGACAAGTCATGAGGCCCTAATCTGTCTTAGGAGCCATGGCACCAGGGTCCACATATCAAGCTCCCTCAAGGAGTCTCTCTCCATTGCTCTTCCTCCCTCAATATCCTCCTTGAGGAGGACTTGTTGGTTTTGAAACCTCAGAACTTTTCTATTTCACACAAGGATGGCTCCTCATATCTGTGATGGTTCTCTTGGACAGGTCTGCCCTTACAGTATTGTTTAATGTGAAATAGTCACATTGAATCCCTTCAATCATGTGTCAAATAGTTGAGTTTCATTTTAAGAAAGATGGCTGTGAATATAGATTATATTCTCTTCTTCTAGTGTAATAAATATGTGTGCATAAACACAAAATAAACCAGGATAAGGAAAGCAACAAACTACACCACTGGCTGTCTCAGTCTCTCTTTCTCACTTAGGAAATCCTTAGGATAAATCTTTGTTAATGCTCACCATGTGGAAGGGCTCTTTCCAATTCCTTCCTGAGGCCTCAATGATTTCCCATTTACTACCCTTCTTCCACCATTCAGGGACGTCAAAAGGAGTCCAAAGGCAGAAATCAAGAAGTTTCTTCTTACTTCCGGTCAGGGCCAGGAAATACCTGACTCTCTGATGTCCTACAGAAACTCTCCCCTCCTACCTTTGGGCTTTTACAGGAATCTGGGACTGCAAGACTGACTGAGAAATTAGACTTCTCCTGCTCCCAAGAGCTGGCACAAGGCTGGGAGGAGAGAGTCCCTCTGTGCCAGGCAATGGCCTGTCTTCCTTTCCTAACACTGAGGTGACTCCCACCACGTGGAGGGGCCTCATGAATATAAGAAAGCACGTGCATGTGCACAAGTTCTCCCAAATAGACAGCCTTTGGGCACCCAGTCTGCTTAGGCTTGTGCTCCTGGCTCTGTGACCTTCCCCGGGGAGATCAGATTATGGAAAGCAACATGGTAGTAGTGGTGGTTTAGTCACTAAGTCGTGTCTACCTCTTGCGACCCCATGGACTGGGGCCCGCAAGTCTCCTCTGTCCATGGAATTCTCCAGGCAAGAATACTAGAGTGGGTTGCCATGTTCTTCTCCAGGTGATCATTTTGACTCAGGGATTAAACCCACGTCTCCTGCATTGCAGGCAGATTCTCCACTGCTGAGCCACCAGGCAAAGTGGACTCCTGGGAAGCAAAGTGGACTCATGCAAACTGTAATACAGGTGTGAGGGCTTTTTCCTGAGAATTACATGTGGTTTCAACTTCTTGAAAAATACCCAGGAAATGGTCAGTTGGGCAGTTGAGAACTTTAATTAAAAACAAAATCTCCTCTCAACCCAGAAAACTTCTCCACTAAAGCGGAAGAGAGAGAAAGCAGTTTAACATTGAATACATATTAAACTGGAGTGTGACTTGCATTGCAGGCTGTTCTGTAAAAGATTTTCAAAAAGAAAGGAATTTTTATGTAGCCAAGAAGACATCACCCATACATGCATGTCCTGAAAACAAACCAAATAGACTTCAAGTAAGAGGACCTGACAATAATATTTGTCATTAGCAATTCATCCTAAAATCACTTGCTTGTTGAAGTGACCATCTGTGTTAGTTTATTGGCTTTTGCCAAAAGAGAAGCAAACTTCTCATATCCTTATGACAGGATATGAGTAGTTTTGCAGCTGGGAACGAGAGACCAGGAGATAGTATATTCCTCAATGTTTATATTGCAGAGATGGTTCCAGGTACTTGAGAAGCACTTCCATGGATACTAAAGCTAGCAAGAGGTTTATTTAACTTTTAAAAGTATTATGCATCTCTCAAAATGACTAAGAGCATACGCGTTTTCTAAAGTAAATGCTCTAAGAAATGGGAGGGAGGATGTTTCTTCCTTATTTTCAGTAAAACTTTATTTTTTTCTTTTTTAGTTTGTTTGTAACTTAACATGGGCCTTAAGTTTTATACAGAAATATTCTCAAAACACATACTGGAGGACGGATGCATGTGTGTGTGTGTGTGTGTGTGTGTGTGTTTCTGTGTGTGTGTGTGTGTGTGTGTTTCTGTGTGTGTGTGTGTGTGTGTGTTTCTGTGTGTGTGTGTGATTAAGGGGGCAAGTTAGCTCTGACCAGGGTCAGAGCAGACCCTCTAAACTGTGGCTATCTGGGCAGGGGAGACTCTTGTCCTGGTTTAGGGACACCTCTGCTTTGGGGACCTCTTCCTTTACCTGTTCAACTGCCCTCCCCCATGGGGGCTGAAAGAATCCTCAGCAGCTCTCTTAAGAACACTTTCTACCTGAGACCTTTGTTCTTATTTTGAGTTAGGTTTGACTGTTAGCCATGGAGTGAGCGAGAAGGTCCCAATCCAAGTTCTATCACATTCCACAGAAGAATAGCCGAAGGAATCTCTTCATCCACACTTTAACCATGTCCATTTCTAAGCAGCTGGTTTTTAGGTGATTGGCCTCCCTCATAGCTCTTTGTATATCTATTTTAAATTATTATTTCATATCATGCAATCTTTTGAGGAAATAATGAGTTGGAAAGACCTTCTGGAATGGCAAAATGTCTGACTGACGATGAGTGAGCCGTGTGACTGCTAAATTGGCCAGTATTTATTTATTTAACCTCATGACAACCAATGGTTCTAATAATCAGTTTATATGAACAGGGCTGCTGTTGCTGCTAAATCGCTTCAGTCATGTCTGACTCTGTGCAGCCCCATACATGGCAGCCCACAGGCTCCTCTGTCCCTGGGAGTTTCCAGGCAAGCACACTGAAGTGGGTTCCCATTTCCTTCTCCAATGCATGCATGCATGCTAAGTTGCTTCAGTCGTGTCTACCTCTGTGTGACCCCATGGACAGCAGCCCATCAGGCTCCTCTGTCCACGGGATTCTCTAGGTAAGAATACTGGAGTGAGTTGCCATTTCCTTCTTTGATGAACAGGGCTAAGAAAGAATATATTAAGTACAGAGAAGAAAACAAGAAAAATTCAATATAAAATGCTAGGTCTGTCAAGTCAGTGGACGGGAAGGATGAGAGGATGGAGTTTAAATAATGATAGGGCCTGGGGAGAAGCTTCTGGGGATAGACATAGTTTCCTAGGACAATTTTAACTTGTATTTTTTATTAAACAGTTATCCTTCATTGCTCGAGAAATACCCTTGCAACAAGCAAATATTCTCAGAGAATGAGGACTCTTGCTTTTGCTCAGCCCCAGGTGTTTTAAAGATAATCCAGCCCTCCTAGGTGCCCTTGATCTCAGAAATTTGTCTTTAGGATTTTGTTTTTATATTAATCTTCTTAGATTTCCTTCTTACAGAGTCAGGTTTATTCTTCTTGCTGCTCTTTCTTTTACTGTGTTCTCTTTAGACAAAAAGCTTCAAGTTCATAGCTTTGATTAGGTTTATGGAAAACATATTTTAAAATGGAAAGTTATAGGTATAACATAAGTGTTTCAAGCAAGTTATTACTGTTTTTAAGTAGACATGTATCTAATGTTTTGCATGTACTAAAAAATAATAGAAAGATGTATTTTAAGATGTTTTCATGTATATATGTATATATTTCAAAGACTTCTTTCATTTTTAGTTTATTGCAGTCTATTTTATAATCAACCTTTCTTATTGTATATGCTGAAATCGGCATCTTTAATTAAGTTATACTCATCAATACATCTCCAGGATTCATAATAAAAATTTTGGAGAATTTCTCTTTACATGCATGGATGCATGCTACGTAGCTTAAGTTGTGTCTGACTCTCTGTGACCCTATGGACTTTAGCCCACCAGGCTCCTCTGTCTGTGGGATTTTCGAGGCAAGAATACTGGAGTGGGTTGCCATGCCCTCCTCCAGGGGATCTTCCTGACCCAAGGATCTAACCTATGTCTAACACTGCCAGGAGTAGAAATTCTGAGAGTCATCTCAGTCAATCTCCATTAGTCCATAATGGAGTGATATTTATCAAAAGTGATTTTAAGTGAAATACCATGGTGATGCCATAAATGGTGGCATAAATTCACAAGTGGTGAGGTTAGCAGAAGCACCACATGGAGGGGAAGAAAATTTCTATCAGATTCAGTGGTTTGCTTTTCTAATGAGAAAGCACTGTCTCTTCATGATAGGAAGGTGCTGTATTCATTTTGGCACAAAGTGGCTGAGTGACTCCCACAGGGTAGGATGTGGTAAACTTGAGTCAAGTCCTATCTACATCTGCTTCCTTGATTATGCCAAAGCCCTTGACTTTGTAGATCACGATAAAGTGTAGAATATTCTTCAAGATTTGGGAATGCCAGACTATCTTACCTGCCTCCTAAGAAATCTGTATGCAGGTCAAGAAGCAACAGTTAGAACTGGAATGGAACAACAAACTGGTTCCAAAAGGAGTACGTCAAAGCTGTATATTGTCACCCTGCTTATTCAACTTATATGCAGAGTACATTATGCAAAATGCCAGGCTGGATGAAGCACAAGCAGGAATCAAGATTGCTGGGAGAAATATCAATAGTCTCAGATATGCAAATAACACCACCATTATGGCAGAAAGTGAAGAAAAACTAAAGAGCCTCTTGATGAAAGTGAAAGAAGAGAGTGGAAGAGCTGGCTTAAAACTCACATTCCAAAAACAAAGATCATGGCATCCAGTCCCATCACTTCATGGCAGATAGATGGAGAAACAGTGGTAACAGTGACAGACTTTATTTTCTTGGGCTCCCAAGTCACTGCAGATGGTGACTGAAGCCATAAAATTAAAAGACGCTTACTCCTTGGAAGGAAAGTTATGACCAACATAGATAGCATATTCAAAAGCAGAGACATTACTTTGCCAACAAAGGTCCGCCTAGTCAAGGCTATGGTTTTTCCAATAGTCATGTATGGATGTGAGAATTGGACCATAAAGAAAGCTGAGCACCAAGGAATTGATGCTTTTGAATTGTGGTTTTGGAGAAGACTCTTGAGAGTCCCTTGGAGTGCAAGGCAATCAAACCAGTCATTCCCAAGGCAATCAGTCCTGAATATTCATTGGAAGAACTGATGCTGAAGCTGAAACTCCAATGCTCTGGTCATCAGATGTGAAGAACGGACTCATTGGAAAAGACCCTGATGCTGGGAAAGATTAAGGCAGGAGGAGAAGGGGAGGACAGAGCATCAGATGATTGGATGGCATCACCGAGTCAATGGACATTAGTTTGTGCAAGCTCTGGGAGGTGGTGATGGACAGGGAAGCCTGGCATGCTGCAGGTCATGGGGTTGCAAAGAGTTGGATCTGACTGAATGACTGAACTGAACTTAACTGTTGGGAAGCTGACCAATTAGCACTTAGTTACAGGCAGATCTATTTCTGTGAAAGGACAATTTGGGCTGATATAGTTCCTCTGTTGCTGCCATAAGCCGCTATGTGTACAAGGGCCCTTTGAGGTTGGAAGAGGAAAGATGCTCACTAATACTTACAGGGTAAATCCAAACTCTTCTCCTGACAGTCAATTTTCTAAAGACATTCTGTTAAATTCCTGACCAATTGGTCATCTTTTGACTATTGCTAATGGATCAGTATAGGGCTGCACATCAGGCTATCTCTCCTAAAAATTGGACAAATAGTTGTGTCACTTAACATCATGACCACCAGAAGTATTTTCCTTTGGTCTTCTCTTTATGGGTCATCCCTATAATCAGAGTCATTGGCTGGCCAGGTCAAGAGATTCAGAGTTGCAATGTGGCCTTGGGACCATACACTTCATCATTTCAACAGCATCTAATCTAAAGATGTACAAAGCAACCCAGGCTTCAAGACTGAAGATGCCCTGGTTCTCTTCTGAAGATACTCACTTGCTTAACAGTGACACATCCTCAGCATGAAGCATGTGTAGTGCACAGAGCTCCAAATGGTTCTCTTCAACCTCCTTACCTCCTTCTTCCCATGATGCAACCTGCCCACCTCCCCACTAAGAGACCGCTGGGGAGGATGGGCCTAGTTTTGGGAGGAGGAAAGTGGACATCAAAAATGCAGTGTAAATGGAAGATCTGAAGGTGGCATGAAGGTGTTTGGGTCAGATATTATTCAGTGAGAAAAGCAAATTATATGAGTTACATATACATATATGCATCTATGTATATGAAAATACATATTCATTATACATACATATTCATAAAAGCATATTTTAATAATATGTATCATATCCATAGTTTGAGGGCTTTCCAGGTGATGCTAGTGGTCAAAAACCCACCTGCCAATGCAGAAAAGAGATGTGAGTTCCATCCCTGGGTTGAGAAGATCCCCTGGAGGAGGGCATAGAAACCTACTCCAGCATTCTTGCCTAGAGAATCCCATGGACAGAGGAGCCTGGTGGGCTATGGTCCAGAGGATCACAAAGAGTTGGACACAGTTGAAATGACTTAGCATGCCTGCACAGTTTGAATACATTTCTCAAACCATGAAGGGACAACCCATGTGTTTGTGTGTTTGTATGCATGTGTGTCTGTATATGTGTGAGAGAGAGATGATACATATTAGCCTTCTCATGGTGAGCATGCAGGTGAGCATGTGATGTTGAAAAGGTTAGGTCACTTAGACAAGGTGGTGGGGTAGAAGGAAGAAAAGGATCAAACCCAAGACTAAGGGAGTTAATTTAGACTGAAATGAAAGCATCTATATTTTTGTCACATTTATGCATAAATTTAAAATTATGCAATAGTGTGGGTATTTTATAAATATATATATACACATATATATTTATACATATATGCATATACGAATATACATATACGTATATATGAATACAAAAAAAGCTTTAAAGGGTGGTGAGGGGAATGCAGAGGTCTGAAAACTAAAAGAGCAGCTTTGCCTACTTCACAGTTTGCATTGGGCCATGTTAAGCATGTGCCTGCTTTGCAGAGTTCCAGGAAGCTTGTAAGAAACAAAAATAGTTTTTCCACTTAACATTTTACTTGTAGCCAAATTTCTTCACAGTGTATTATAAATGATTTAAGAAAGTTACAAGAATTTTCTTATATAAGTGAAAAACTGCTCTATCCTGGTGCCCCCAATTAGAATTATTAGGATATAAAAACAAATGTTAGCAAGCTTATAACAATCATGTATAATAATAAGATCCAGCCTTCATTTAGTTCTTACTATGTGCAGGCACTTTTGAAATCATTTTAACATATATTTACTACATTAATCCTCCCAGGGAACCTCAAAGGCAAATAACTGTTTTTAACCACATTTTACGGATACAAGAAAACAGCATTTGCTTTCTGGGCTATGTAACACACTATCACACAGTTGGCAGCTTAAAATAACACAACTTTATTATCTCCCTGTAACTGAGGACCAGAAGTCTAAGGGTCATGACTTGGCTGGATCTACTGCTGAGAGACCCACTTGGCTAAAATCAAGGTGTTGCCATGCTGTGGTTCTCATCAGAGGCTCAGGGTTCTATTCTAAGCTCATTCAGGTGTTGATAGAATTCTGTCTTGTGGTTACAGGGTTGAAGCTCTCAGGTATTGTTAGAGGCTGGTCCTTCTCACAGAAAGTCTGTAATATGACTGCTTCTCTTTATTGCTGTTCAGTTGCTAAATCGTGTCCTGCTTTTTGTGACTCCATGGATTGCAGCACACTAGGCCTGTCTCTCCTTCACCATCACCTTCCCTAGCAAGCTGACTAGCTATCCTGCTGCTCCTCTACCAGAACAAAAAGAGAATTCCAACTGCTGCTCCAGATCAATCTGACTTCCTTTTCTAACCTCTTCACTTCAGTTTCTCAGTCTTGTCTGACTCTTCGTGAACCCATGGAAGGCAGCATGCCAGGCTTCCCTGTCCATCACCAACTCCCAGACCTTGCTCAAACTCAAGTCCATCGAGTCCATGATGACATCCAACCATCTCATCCTCTGTGCTCCCCTTCTCCTCCTGCCTTCAATCTTTCCCGACATCAGGGTCTTTTCCAATGAATCAGTTCTTTGCATCAGGTAGCCAAAGTATTGGAGTTTCAGCTTCAGCATTAGTCCTTCAAATTAATATTCAGGACTCATTTCCTTTAGGATTGACTGGTTTGAACTCCTGGCAGTCCAAGGGACTCTCAAGAGTCTTCTCCAACACCACAATTTAGAACCATCAAAAGCATCTGATCTCTTGGCCACCTTTAAAATGGCTCATCGTATTAGGTAGAGTCCTCTAGGATGACCCCCTTTTTGATAACTGAAAGACAACTGAATAGTGATGTAATTAAGGGAAGAGAATTCCATTGTATTCACAAGTCTCTCATGCACTCAAGGCAAGAGGACTGACTAGGATGCACGTGCTAAAGGCAGAAATCTTGAGGACTATCTTAGGTTTCTGCCTACTGTAAAGCTGAAGGTAAGAAAAAGAGGTGTAACTTGCCCCATATCACAAAGTTAAAATCAATGGAACTCAGCAGTCTATATTTAAATTCCATGTTGATAATCACTCTCCTAGTCTATGTAATTAAGCAATGGAGTTTCACCTCACACGTTTTAGATGTTATATTTGTTGTCAATAACTGTGAAAGGTATGAGATTTCCTCCTACTGGCCAGCTGACTAGTATACCCTACCACAGTTTCATGGGAAGTAGAAGAAAACACAAGATTCCAGTTGTTGTTCAGTTGCTAAGTTCTGCCTGACTCTTTGTGAACCCATGGACTGCAGCATGCAAGGCCTCCCTGTCCTTCACCATTTCCCAGAGTTTGCTCAAACTCCTTTCCATTGAGTCAGTGATGCTATCCAATTGCCTCATCCTCTGTCATCCCCTTCTCCTTCCTTCAATCTTTTCCAGCATCAGGGCCTTTTCCAATGAGTTGGCTCTTTGTATCAGGTGGCCAAATTTTTGAAGATTCAGCATCAGTCCTTCCAGTGAACATGTAGGATTTATTTCCTTAAGATTGACTGGTTTGATCTCCTTGCTGTACAAGGAGCTTTAAGGAGTCTTCACCAGCAACACAATTCAAAATCATTAATTCTTCATTACTCAGTCTTCTTTATGGTCAAACTCTCACATCCATACATGTCTGCTGGAAAACCATGAGTGAGGGAGTGAGTGAAGTCGCTCAGTCGTGTCCAACTCTTTGCGACCCTGAGGACTGTAGCCGACCAGGCTCCTCCATCCATGGGATTCTCCAGGCAAGAATACTGGAGTGGGTTGCCATTTCCTTCTCCAGGGGATCTTCCCAACCCAGGGATTGAACCCAGGTCTCCCGCATTGCAGGCAGACGCTTTAACCTCTGAGCCACCAGGGAAGCCCCATAGCTTTGACTATACAGACCTTTGTCAGCAAAGTGATGTCATTTCTTTGTAATACATTGTCTAGATTTGTCACAGCTTTTCTACCAAGGAGCAAGTATCTTTTAATTATACGGCTGCAGTCAACATTCACAGTGAATTTTTAGCCCAGAAAATAAAATCTTTGTTTCCATTGCCCCCATCTATATGCCATGAAGAGATGGGACTAGATGGCATGATCTTTGGTTTTTCAATGTTGAGTTTTAAGACAGCTTTTTTACTGTCCTCCTTCAGAAGACTCTTGAGCCAGAGACAAAGGACCATCTGCTATTCATAGAAACAATGGTAGCCAGGACACCAGTACTTGCACTGGTTTTCTGTCACCCTGTAGGTTTTCCTCACCTAGAGGGTGACAATAACAGGGCCACATGATATCTACACTTGAATTTCATTGTGTTACAGGAGAAGAAAGTCTAGTTTAGGGAATCAGATCTCTTACACTGGACATAAACCTGCTTGATATTTCTTTATTATCTTGTTATACTAGACTGCAAGCGAATCTACCTTCTAACTATAGGAAGACACACTATTTCCATTTTCCAAAGTTACTCTACAGCCATCCTTGAAAAGATTAGTCCTGAAGACAGTCAGACAATTTTGTAGCAAGGCAGGTTGATGCCTGAGAAATCCATTGAAAATTGTTGCACAGTAATATCTGCCCCTTGTTTCTAAGCCATCTTGATTTCCAGTGAATTTTTCTATAATTTCTTTGGACTCTGTGATTAATCCTACTGACAGAGGCTGAGACAAAAATTCTTTCAATATGTCCCATCACTTTTTTAAATGAATTTTACTGCTAACAATACTGCAAAGAGCAGCCTGATGTCTGTCTGAAGTATTGACCATAAATATGCTCTCTGGAGTCCTAAAACTACCCAAATGAGAATTTTCAAAAATTCAGGATCTACCTTAACAAACCACATGGCTTCCTCAAATCTTTCTATTGACTTTTCCACTTGGTGCAAGTTGTTAATTCAGGTTAGTGATTGCATATTGTCCAGCAAAGGGAAAATCTAAGACAATTTTTTGATCTATAATAACACTGATAGTGAGTTGAAGATAACCCGAACACCCTTCCATGGTCAAGATGGTGTCTTTGATCACTTGAGCTAAAGTCAAGAATGAATTTCACATAGTCTTTTCTGACTATGTCTCCCTTTCTGGGAAAACTGCCTACAGTATGCACATAAATAAGTCAATTATTCCCCTGGACATAGGAAATGTAGTCTGATTTTGGATGAATTTATGCATATTTTTGAGAGTCACAGGATCTACTCACAGTGTTTGCTTAAATATTCAACACTTGTATGTCTTTCATGACCACCCTGATGGTGCCAATAGCTGTGTAATTGAAAAGGAGGCAGACTGATATCTAACTACCACAGAAGGAATATAGTTCCAGGAATGTACACAATGACCCTGTGAAAAACAGGTGAAAAACATGTCATAGTGTTAAAAGTGGCTTGTTGTTGTTCAGTTGCTTAGTCGTGTCTGGCTCTTTGCAGCCCCATGAACTGCAACACACCAGTCTTCCCTGTCCTTCACTATCTCCCAGAGTTTGCTTAACTCATGTCCATTGAGTTGGTGATGCCATCCAACTCATCCAGTGGTAATTTTTTTAGGTCTACCTTAATTCAGGACTTGTGCTGCTCCATTTTCATAACTCTCTTAAACTGTTGCTTTATTTCAATATAAGGGCAAGAATATTTTTCTAAAGCTGTAGGATTGACCCTAAGAAGTTAACTAGAATTCCTTGGGTAAGTTTGTCATTCTCCAGTGGATCATTGGGACTGAAAGATCCTGAACACAAATTAATTCCCTGTCCATGATTTCCCACTGGAGTTCTTCTGCCTCAAGGAAATCTTCCCTAGTGGGCTAAATCTCTCTTATATCAGCCAGGAACCACAGCACTAAAACTCAAGACTTTTATAGTCCAGTTTGAATTGGTCTAAAGTCCTGTTTGAATTGGTCAAATTGATGGACTTCAGGGGGTGATGATCTTTGAGACTACTGGGATGTTGCGACTCCTTCTTAACAGGTATCACATGCTCTGTCACCTCATCTTCCAATTAAACCTGCCAAAGTTTTAATGAATTGGTTTCTGCCCACAAAAGTCATGAATTTCCCTTTGTTAATGCTCAGGATAGGTGCACATCCTTTTGACTATTGACTGAAGGAGGAACCTTACTAATAATTTTTACAGAGGGATGGACTTGAGTTAGACTACTGGATTGGCCAGATTTAATCCAAAGGAGCATGATTAATAACCAGAGCCTATTCTAATAGCTGTCTTTGAATCCACATCTTGTTGTGGCTGCAAGCATCTTCTCAGTTATTCCTCATGAACAGCCAAGAGTGAGGGACCATTTTCTGTGCAGTAGTTGACTATACAGTTTGGTTGACATATTTACTACATGTTTTCATATATTTTCTCCAAATCCTGATAATTGGCCCCAAGTTCCTCATCCTTCTTTCTCTAGAAGCCCATTTTTTTTTATTAACTATTTTGTTGAAACTGTCAACAACTGTGAAGGATATGTGACTTTATCTATGAGAAAGCTAACAATTTGGCCTGTTGCGATTTCATGGATGCTGGCAGAGAGCAGGGAATTGTGAGACAGAGAAAAGGGACAGTGTGTTACATATATAGACAGCAATGGTAGAGAATTAGCATGTGTGCTAATCCTCCAAGATTACAGGAAAGAAACTTCAAACATAAAAAAAAAAGTTTGTTTTCTTTGTTATAATGGTCTATAATGCTACCCTTTTTATATATCTGACAGTAAATAAACCTTTTTTTTTTTTTTTTTTGCTCTGGAAGGAGATAATATCTCTATCTTATGAGGCTATTCATTAAACCAATCCTGAAAGAAACAGCCCAGAATACAGGCAGCCTATGACTTTGCTTGTAAGATATGTTGACAGGTTAAAATTACAGAGAATTGTCCCCAATATTTATTTACCTCTTTAATATAGCATTTCCTTTTCTCAAATAAAATATACTAACTTTCCTTAGGAGAATATAATTTTGCATGTATATACATATATATATTGTAATCATAAGAGTTTCTAACATTTATTTTTTATTAAAAGGCACTGGCTTGCCTATTTTTACATATATTACCCCTTTAATCCTCACCACATCTTTAGGAGGTGTTATTCTATTCCCCATTTTGAGAATGAACACACCAAAATGTAGGGAGTCAATTAAAATGTCTGAGTTCACAGTCAAGAGGTATTAAGACCAGAACCTGGGGGACTTTAATCCTCAGTACTTCTCACTTGCTAGATGGTGATGTGAACTTGGCCTCCAAGCTAGAACAAGATCACCTGGACTTATGGTTAACTCTGCAACTCAAACATCTCTCAATACTAGGTTGGATACAGGGTAATTCCTCCCTGAATGATAATTAATATTCAGTACACATATTATCTTTTATATTCTTTATATGAATGTGGAAACTGAGGCTCAGAATGTGTGGAGACTTAAACCGAAAATGGAGTCCAGCCACTACCTGCTCAAAAGCCTTTAAAGAGGCCAGGTTGATGAAAAGGAAACTTGCTTTATTTTGAATGCTGGCAACCAGGATGGGGGAGTGCAGTTTGTTTCCTTTCTTTGAGGCCAATTTTCACGATTGTGGCAGGTTATGTCAATGGCTACAGTCTGACCATCATGTAATTAACTTCTTCCACATGGTGGGGGTTTCAGTATCTGTAAGACAGCTCATGTATTATGGCTCAAGATATTATCTATAGCCCTTGAGAAGGAATTACAGGTCCTTGACTGTACATAATGATTAGCTAGTTTTTTTTTGTTTTTTGTTTTTTAAATCTCCTTTGACTGTTTTCCTTTGTTTCTACATTTTCTCACTTCTCTGATTAAAACTTTTCTTTGGCTAAAGTTTTTCCACAGACAACCTGCAGGCAGAGGACATGGGGGACAGACCATAAAATCTTACTCCAGTCCAAGACAACCAAGCATTCTCAGATAATAAATACTAGGACCATGATTTTAAATTCAAATTTTAATGATTCTAAAATACTATGTTTATATGAAATACCTTACTGCTTTTCTGAAGAAAAATATTCAGGACACACTAATGCATTCCAAAAAGTATTACAATTAGTTGAAAAGAAAGATAATTGTCAAAACAAAATCAATAAAACATAAGCCAACAGAGGATGAGATATCTGAATGGCATCACCGACTTGATGGACATGAGTTTAAGTAAGCTCTGGGAGTTGGTGATGCATAGGGAAGCCTGGCATGCTGCAGTCCATGGGGTCGCAGAGTCAAACACAACTGAGCAACTGAACTGAACTGAATGTTATAATAGGCTTAATATGTATGCAAATAGAATGAGTAATGTGGTTTCTTAAACATATCTATAGTTGGAAAGCATTTTTACATATAACATTTAGCATCATAGTAAACATTGCTAACTACTTTATGACTATACTTGACAATATCTATTTTGAGGATGAATTCTGACTCTGAAAAATTAGTTTGCATCATTCAAAGGAACTTTGGTTTCATTCAGAAAGTCAGTGTTACTCAAAGATTACTTAGAAAACCACCTAGATGAATCAGAACCTTTGGGATATTAGGCTAAGAATCTGCTCCTATAATATCCCCAGTGATTTTTTAAAAGACAGAAAGTCAGCTTCTGCTGTAGGTGAGATGGAGTCATTGGGTAAACAATTAGTATTTTTGGCAGATGAGTTCAGTGATGACTAGAAAAAGAATTCATAGGGGACAAATTGGTAAGCAGGTAGACAAATTAGGAGGCCATTTATTTATTCACAAGAAAAAAAATCTGATAGGTGATGGGAAAGCAGAGTAGGAGATAAACAGATACGTTCTTTGACCTCTTGGTGCCTCCACGCTTTCTTTGAATATTTTTAAGACAGTTTTAGGTATTGCAGGGCAAATATACACTGACCTAACTGAGACTGGGGAACATTCAAGGGAAGGCTTGAAGGAAATATTTGTGTTTAGACTAAATAAGTAGAAGTTATGTGGGTGAAGGCTGGGAGCAGAATGGAGCAGAGTTTTCAAGGCACAGAAAGCACAGTCATTGCAAGCCCTAAGGCAAGAAGAAACATGGTTTTTTGAAGTAATTTTTAATTTTTGGTTGGAGGATTTCTTTATTAGTACAATGTAATCATATAAATCCTCTTACAAATTTAAGAATTCTTGTCATTTTTATGTGGTACCTTATAAATTATAGGGAAATTTTTTAATTAAAGTTTCTATTGTGAATGGGTTTTAATAAAATCTTTAACAGCATTATGAAAACAATGTATTTATACATATTTTAGGTAGACAATGCNTTTATATTTCATTTACAAATAATGAGATAGTACAGAGAGTATTAGAAGCACAAATGGCACATTAACATCTTACGGGTGCATAATTTTACTCCCAAGTAATAGTTTTAAAAAAAACATAAAAATATGAATGCAACATATAGATATAATAAAAGTTATCTTATCTATTTGAAGAATTATTATAAACTTATTATAATCCAACATCATTCAGTTCAGTTCAGTTCATTTCAGTCGCTCAGTCGTGTCCGACTCTTTGCAGCCCCGTGAATCGCAACACACCAGGCTTCCCTGTCCATCACCAACTCCCGGAATTCACTCAGACTCACGTCTATCCAGTCCGTGATGCCATCCAGCCATCTCATCCTCGGTTGTCCCCTTCTCCTCCTGCTTCCAATCTCTCCCAGCATCAGACTCTTTCCCAGTGAGTCAACTCTTCTCATGAGGTGGCCAAAGTATTGGAGTTTCAGCTTTAGCATCATTCCTTCCAAAGAAATCCCAGGGCTGATCTCCTTTAGAATGGACTGGTTGGATCTCCTTGCAGTCCAAGGGACTCTCAAGAGTCTTCTCCAACACCACAGTTCAAAAGCATCAATTCTTTGGCGCTCAGCTTTCTTCACATCATTATAGTTTATGTTTTCTATCTTCAGCCAGGAGTTAAATATGGAAATATATTAAACACATTTAGAAAGAAAGAAAATGAAAAACAGCCTAATATGAATAAAGTGACACAGATGACGTGCTGTGTGTGTGCTCAGTGACCCCGGGGACAGTCTGGTGGTCTCCTCTGTCCATGGGGTTTTCCAGGCAAGAATATTAGAGTGGGTTGCCATTTCCTACTCCTGGGGATATTCCTGACCCAGGAATGGAACATGCATCTCTTGTGTCTCCTGTCTTAGAAGTGGATTCTTCCCTGTCACAAGGCAAGGCTGACATAGATAATAAGAGAGTTCAAATGACTTCTTGGCTGAGTAACTGGCAAGTTCATTGGAATTCAACAAAGCTTTACATACATTTACTTAATATTCACTCAGATTCCACAATATTGTATTTTAATCTGAAAATATTTCCAGTATAATTTAATTAATTATCCAATTATTGAAAAAATAAAATAGATGTAATTATAAACATGGACCCAATGAAGCATATTTGCAAATATACAGGTGTGTGGTAAGAAATCAAAGATTCAGACACACTGGATATGGAGAAATGAAATGCAATGCAGTGAAGTACAGGAGAGAGGGAGAGAAGAGGTTAGTTTTAAGAGACATACTGAAAAGGTAGCTATTTTATTGTGTCTAAAAATTTGAAATAGCTTCTAAATAGCTATTATTAAAATTTAGCAGAAATTATTAAGGATTTCTAAATCCTAAATTTCTAGTACTTTTCCCTGTAAACATCATGAAACAATATAAGGCTATTAAACTGAAACTATGATCAAATTACCATTTCATTAAGACAATTTAAATGATTCAAAAATGAATCTGTTAATTAAAGTGAATAGAAGAAACTATTGCAAAGTTCAGGTATAATTTGATAGGAGATGGACTTTAATACTGGTGTGGGGATGAAGAGAATTAAATAGATCCAAGAATCTCTACCATCACCCAGATGTGAGAGAAAAGGCATCCCAGATTTCCAGGGGTGATCAAAAAAGTTGATGGTAGTGATATTTTAGGAGAAAAAGAATGTTGAATAAAATGAAAAAGATGAAGAGGATAACTATTGTGTCAGTGTTCACAGTTGTCATTTTTTTTTATAAAAGTATAGACTTGAAAACATATAAATGCTGATGGGAAGGGATGGGTTCAGAGGAAATCATTTAAGTGATAAGAAAAGGAAATAAATGTTACTATAAAACAGAAATTGGTTTTACATAAGAATCTAACATTGAGATACTTCATCTACAATATCAATAAAATGAAAAAAATAGGATGGGGACACATCCGGAAAAAAGCTATATGGAGCTGATAATTTCATGGAGATAATGATATGTTGATACTTCCTCTGAATAGCTTATATTTTATATGTGATAGGTAATAAGAGCAGAGAAGAATGTGTTGGAGATTTGAAAGTTTTGGAGAGAAATTTCTAGAATTCTTGATGGTGAATGTGAAACTGGAATTGCATTGTGGAGAGCTCAGTTTAGCTGCATGATCAATAATTTATTTGGGTATCAAACTGCCTAATTGTATAATTTTTCTCAGGCAGCATTCAGAAGTTGAGCTATAGTCATGGAGAAGGTAGAAAACCTGAATGCCAACAGGATGGATTTGGTTAAAATTGTTTGATGGTAGAACAAAGAGGCAAGTTATTGGCATAAGTGGCTCAAATAAGAAAAAATAAATGAATAAAAGTCTATAATCTTTGAAAGAAATGATGACCTGTAGTTTCTATCACATATATTAAATTTGAGAATGGTTCTTAAATTGACAAAACCTGAAGATTGACTGTGTGTGTGTGTGTGTGTGTGTGTGAATACAACTTGACATATTATAAGGGAATGTGGCTTAATTGAGAGGGTTTAATTTAACTGAAACTAAATTTTATGTAAAGCTTCTTTCTTGGATGACTAGCAATATAGGAAGCAGAAAAGAAACTTCAACATTCTTGGGATTGGTTTATGAGTTTAATTTTGAGTTTGTGAAGGTGACAACCTGCATGCCATTACAGGAGACATAAGAAATGTGGGTTCAATCCCTGGGTCAGGAATATCCCTTGGATGGGAATGGCAACCCACTCCAGCATTCTTGCCTGGAGAACCCCATGGACAGAGAAGCCTCGTGGGCTACAGTCCATGGGATCACAAATAATTTGGACACGATTGAAGTGACTTAGTACAGCACAGCGCATTAATCTGTGGATACATTATTCTGGATCCTATTAGAAGAGAGAAACAACACCTACTTTTGACAGGGGGAAGTTAACCATAAATAGCTATCATCTATACTTATCCTCTCGGAGAAAGCAATGGCACCCCACTCCAGTACTCTTGCCTGGAAAATCCCACGGATGGAGGAGCCAGGTAGGCTGCAGTCCATGGGGTTGCGAAGAGTCGGACACTACTGAGCGACTTCACTTTCACTTTTCACTTTCATGCATTGGAGAAGGAAATGGCAACCTACTCCAGTGTTCTTGCCTGGAGAATCCCAGGGACGGGGGAACTTGATGGGCTGCCGTCTATGGGGCTGCCCAGAGTTGGACATAACTGAAGCGACTTAGCAGCAGCAGCAGCAGCAGCAGCATACCCATCCTCTGAAGGTCGAAGTTAACAGAGGATTTGCTCACAGACAAGCCCCAGATCTGAGATTCAATGGAAAAGGTGTGACCTTGGCTCTTTGATTGTCAGAGGAACAGAGGCTCTGATCCAACAGAGGCTGTTAGAACTGCTTCTCTGTGGTTCTGCAAAAGTTATCCAAAAGGAGATGCCATACCTTGAAATTCTTAGAGAAGCAGCTTGAGATTTTGCTGGGCTGAGCTACTAGCTACCCAGCAGTGCAGGAAGCAGGTGCTGAAAAAGTCATTTACTGAAGAAATCGAATGTCCTAGAAGCTGCACGGCAGTAAGCTGCTGAGAGAAGGACCCTGGAAGTTGAATATCTATTTTTCCTCCACTGTTCCTCTAAGGTCCCTTTACTGACAATTTAAAAATCATGTCGGTCAACAAAATACAAATATTTTAAGGTCCCAACTATATTTTCAGATAAGGAAACAAAGGGTAAATTTGGAACTCCGAAGTAATAATTTTATAAATACCCCAGGGGGATAGGGCTTCCCAGGTGGTGCTGGTGGTAAAGAAACCACCCACCAATGTAGGATACAAGGGGTGTAGATTCAGTCCCTGAGTTGGGAAGATCTTCTGGAGGAGGGCATGGCAACCCACTCCAGTATTCTTGCCCGGAGAATCACATAGACAGATGAGCCTAATAAGATATGATCCTTAAGGTCACAAATAATTGGACACAACTTAAGTAACTGGATCACGGAAAAAGGAAGAGAGTTCCAGAAAAACATCTATTTCTGCTTTATTGACTATGTCAAAGCCTTTGACTGTGTCGATCACAATTAACTGTGGAAAATTCTGAAAGAGATGGGAATACCAGATGACCTGATCTGTCTCTTGAGAAACCTATATGCAGGTCAGGAAGCAACACTTAGAACTGGACATGGAACAACAGACTGGTTCCAAATAGGAAAAGGAGTATGTCAAGGCTGTATATTGTCACCCTGCTTATTTAACTTATATTCAGAGTACATCATGAGAAACACTAGGCTGGAAAAAGCACAAGCTGGAATCAAGATGGCTGGGAGAAATATCAATAACCTCAGATATGCAGATGACATCACCCTTATGGCAGAAAGTGAAGAGGAACTAAAAAGCCTCTTGATAAAAGTGAAAGAGGAGAGTGATGAGACAGTTGTCTTAAAGCTCAACATTCAGAAAATGAAGATCATGGCATCTGGTCCCATCACTTCATGTGAAATAGATGGGGAAACAGTGGAAACAGTGTCAGACCTTATTTTTGGGGGCTCCAAAATCACTGCAGATGGTGATTACAGCCATGAAATTAAAAGTCGCTTACTCCTTGGAAGAAAAGTTATGACCAACCTAGATAGCATGTTGAAAAGCAGAGACATTACTCTGTCAACAAAGGTCCGTCTAGACAAGGCTATGGTTTTTCCAGTGGTCATGTATGGATATGAGAGTTAGACTGTGAAGAAAGCTGAGCACCAAAGAATTGATGTTTTTGAACTGTGGTGTTGGCGAAGACTCTTGAGAGTCCCTTGAACTGCAAGGAGATCCAACCAGTCCATTCTACAGGAGATCAATCCTTTATAAAATTCTTTACTATTACAGTTTTTTTCTACTTTTAAAAATTCTGCATAAGCTTTTGGTAAAATTGTAATGATATTATGAAACATGATTATGACACTTTGAAGATTTTCATTTAAAGAAAATGTAAAGTTTGAGACTGCTGCTTTAACAACCTGTAATAGTTGAAATGGGGAAAAAACTTGACAAAACAAATGGAACTGAGACACAGAAGAAAGTGAAGAGAAAGAGGGTTATTTGGTGATTTGAAAGTAAAGGAAACTTCAAAATGAGAGCATGGTCAGCAGTATTCAATGCTGAGAAATCCAGTAGAGTGAGGATAATGAAAAACATTCATAATTCAAGGAGAAGAAATTGTCCTAGCAGACATAATGATAAGCTCATTTTACTTTCGATGCATGAGATTTGCCCTAAGTGAATTTGTGTTCAAATTCCCACTCTGCCATTTATCAATGGTGTGTCTTTGAAAGGATTTAAACAATCTTTCTTTATTTCAGTTTTACCTGGAGAAGATAAATGTTAATAATAATGATCTCAAAGGTTGCTATTAAAGACCAAGTAATCTACCAGTATTGAATCAATTGCAAGCACCTATTTTGTGACAGTTAGTTAGTGATGGTTCTGAAGACTAAGAACAAGACTTAGAATGCTAAATGAAAAGTGAGCAAATGGAGTCTGTAAGTGTAGAAGCATATTTCAGGAAGTTTGACATTTATAGGAAGGAAAGAATCTATTTCAGTTAAGTGGGGCATGTTGGAGGTTGGGGTTCTAGTCTTTCCAAGTTACTGTGCAAGGCAAGTATTTAAAGCAATAGGAAAATTCTTTGCATAAATCTCCAAGACCAAGAAGTACTGCATACCATTTACATTTGTTAATCAGCACATACTAAGGGTTTAAACTGTTATCCTTAATACAGCATGCAAAAGAGTTACCATACCCCTACCTAACTCCACTACTCTGAGCTTAATCATGCTATTTAATTGCTGAGCTTAATTTGAAAATAATTGTTCACAGCAATTAAGTAAATGCCCCAATTTCATTAACAGACTTTCTAATTAGAACCTACAACATAAAAGTGCTATGTTGCTTCATTAGCTTTGATTTACTGTTTCTAATGCTACCTTTTTAAAAATTATTCTTTTCTTCGAATCTGAAACTGTGTGGTAGGGTTAATTATGTTGGGTTCTTGAAAATAAAAATGGCTAATTATTCCTTGATTGAAGTATAGAGATATTTTATATTAAAATTTCATTTTAGCTTTTCACATTAAACACATATTGGGACAAATTTTAAAGTCTCCTTGTTGTAGAATAGTTTAAAGCAATTAGTGAGAATTGCATTTGGCTTGAATTGTAAGCAAACAGGTTTTTCAAAATTGAATATGCTCCTTCACATATGGTATCTGATTGTAAAAGAGAAGAGTTTAAAAAAAAAAAAAGAAAAGAAAAGAAAAGGAAAAAAGTAATTGTTATAAAAA
>SJYQ01000479.1:57313-81625 GCA_006410935.1 Redunca redunca
ACACAATAATGCAAATTTCTTTAATTTGCAATTGAAGGGACAGAAAGGTTACTAAAGTTAGCAATAATAATATATTCTAAGATAGTGCCATTAAAAATCCTCAAATGCAGTAACTATTGCTTGCTAATAAAATGATGAGGGGATTGGCTTTTGTTTTTCCTTCTTGTTTCTGTTGTTGCCAAATTAAAAGAACTTGTCTGTGTTTTCAAGCAATTATTGCCATATAACTACATATTAAGTGCATGATTACAGCAAGGTATGAAAAATATACTGACTTGATCATTTGGCACAAGATGAAGCTCTGATAATAGAGGAATCATGGACATTATTGACAAGACTGCAGCTGAAGAGTGAGGAAAGTAGGTCCAGACATTGTCTAGTCCAACTCCATTATTTATGCATATATGTATACATGTATGTGTGTGTTGTGTGTGTGTGTATGATATATCAGGCACTATGCTAAATCATGGAGATGCTGCAAAAAGTCAACCACTATTTTGTAGAGAGACATGAAATGAGTGATGATGATAACTAATATTCTAATGAATTAAATGGCAACAAATGTAAAAGATATGGGATTATATCCCTTGTCTTCTGCTTAATATTATTTCCACCCCACCTACTGTCTCTAAACAAAACATCAAAAGTAAGACAAAACCTAACAAAAATAATATCAAAACAAAATACTGTGCTGCTTTTCATTTGGTTGTGATAACAGATAACTTGAGTAAAAATAAATTTTACCAAATTACTTTTGATAAATATGCCACAACACAACAAAATGATATTATTATAGAGTAAAAATCATAAGAAAGAGAACAGGGTCCACAGCTAAATAAATGTTATGTAAATTGACATACATATATACACATTGAAAAACTTTTTTTCCATGGAAACATGTGAAATGAAAATATCTCCTGCCGTATTATTAAACAAGAAATGTCACAGCCATGGGCAGCTTCTGGCCTCCAAATGTGAGTGAGAGTTTCCAAAACTGCAATCCAGAGGGTGCTGCCAGCCTCCAAAGTGATTGCAGAGGAGCTGGGGGAATGTGAGAAGCAAGGCAAACAAGGAAACAGGATTGGCCCCAGATAGTGAGATGCATATGAAAGGATTGAATTCTGTGAGCCCGAGGCTGGTATCTTCCCATGAATAGCATGCTACATTCTTTAATTTGACACCTGATCTTTGATGTTCAGACTGTCTGCTCCTTTTGTTGCAAATATAGCTTGACTTCCCCTCCTGCTCCTTGGAGCAGTTTTCTCAGAGCTACGAGATACTATCTCCCAGACTCAGAATCGTAAACATTCTCACCAAATAAAATAATTCTCTACTTTCATGTTGTGGTTATATTTTTCTGTCAACACATGTATATTTGTAAACATGTATGTGTCACATTATAATGGCTACCTAAGGAAGTCATAGAGTGGAGACTGAGACAAAGAAGGATAATATAACACAGGAGGGCTTGTTTGTATCAACACATAATATTGACTATTTTTGCTGAGGAAGCTGATTAATTTTATTTTCATACTAGAAGTTGAGATGGAAAAAAGATTAAGTTAAATATTACTACTAATATTTTAATTATTAAAATATATATTTTAGAACAGTTTTAGATTCACAGCAAAATTGAGCAGAAGGTGAAGAGAGTCCCCATATAACACATGTCCCTTCACACCCACAACCTCCCCCACTGGTAAAGTCCCAAACAAGAGTGGGCTCTTTTGTTATAATCAGTGAACCAAATTGGAAAGAATGATGCTAAAGCTGAAACTCCAGTACTTTGGCCACCTCATGTGAAGAGTTGACTCACTGGAAAAGACTTTGATGCTGGGAGGGATTGGGGGCAGGAGGAGAAGGGGATGACAGAGGATGAGATGGCTGGATGGCATCACTGACTCGATGGACGTGAGTCTGAGTGAACTCCAGGAGATGGTGATGGACAGGGAGGGCTGGCGTGCTGTGATTCATGGGGCTGCAAAGAGTCGGACATGACTGAGCCACTGAACTGAACTGAACTGAATCATGCAAAGATTATAGTATACATTAAGGTTCACTCTTGCTTTTGTATATTCTTTGGGTTTTGAGAAATGAATGATGATAAGTATCATTGTTACAGTATTGTATAGAATCGTTTCACTGCCATAAAAGTCATCTGTGTTCTGTCTATGCCTCTTTTTCTCTGCCTTAATCCAGGGCAACTAGTAGACTAATATTTTATTGTATCCATCCCTAGCAGTTCAGATGGTAAAGTATCCACCTGCAATACAAGAGACCTGGGTTCAAACCCTTGGTTGGGATGATCCCCGGAAGAAGGGAATAGGTATCTATTTCAATATTCTTGCCTGGAGAATCCCACGGACAGAGGAGTTTGGTGGATCCAGTCCACGGGGTTGCTAAGAGTTGGACATGACTGAGTCACCAAGCACACTCAGCACTATATCCATAATTTTTCCTTTTCCAGAATGTCAGATTGTTAGACTCACATAGCTTATAGCTCTTTCATATTAACTTTTTATCACACAGTAATATGCATTTAATTTTTCTTCCATGTCCTTTCAGGGTATGATAGTTTATTTCTTTGTAGCACTAGATAATATTTCAAATCTTGAAAGATGATGCTGTGAAAGTGCTGCACTCAATATGCCAGCAAATTTGGAAAACTCAGCAGTGGCCACAGGATTGGAAAAGGTCAGTTTTCATTCCAATCCCAAAGAAAGGAAATGCCAAAGAATGCTCAAACTACCACACAATTGCACTCATCTCACACTCTAGTAATGTTCAAAATTCTCCAAGCCAGGCTTTAGCAATATGTGAACTGTGAACTTCCAGATGTTCAAGCTGGTTTTAGAAAAGGCAGAGGAACCAGAGATCAACCTGCCAACATCCAGTGGATCATCAAAAAATCAAGAGAGTTCCAGAAAAAAACATCTATTTCTGTTTTATTGACTATGCTAAAGCCTTTGACTGTGTGGATCACAATTAACTGTGGAAAATTCTGAAAGAGATGGGAATAACAGACCACCTGACCTGCCTCTTGAAAACCTATATGCAGGTCAGGAAGCAACAGTTAGAACTGGACATGGAACAACAGACTGGTTCTAAATAGGAAAAGGAGTATGTCAAGGCTGTGTATTGTCACCCTGCTTATTTAACTTATATGCAGAGTATATCATAAGAAACGCTAGGCTGGAAGAAGCACAAGCTGGAATTAAGATTGCTGGGAGAAATATCAATAACCTCAGATATGCAGATGATACCACCCTTATGGCAGAATGTGAAGAGGAACTGAAGAGCCTCTTGATGAAAGTGAAAGAGGAGACTGAAAAAGTTGGCTTAAAGCTCAACATTCAGAAAATGAAGATCATGGCATCTGGTCCCATCACGTCATGGCAAATAGATGGGGAAACAGTGTCAGACTTTATTTTTTGGGGCTCCAAAATCACTGTAGATGGTGATTACAGCCATGAAATTAAAAGATGCTTACTCCTTGGAAGGAAAGTTATGACCAACCTAAATAGCATATTCAAAAGCAAAGACATTACTTTGCTAACAAAGTTCCGTCTCATCAAGGATATGGTTTTTCCAGTAGTCATGTATGGATGTGAGAGTTGGACTGTGAAGAAGGCTGAGCACCGAAGAATTGATGCTTTTGAACTGTAGTGTTGGAGAAGACTCTTGAGAGTCCCTTGGACTGCAAGGAGATTTAACCAGTCCATTCTGAAGGAGATCAGTCCTGGGGGTTCTTTGGAAGGAATGATGCTAAAGCTGAAACTCCAGTACTTTGGCCACCTCATGCAAAGAGTTGACTCATTGGAAAAGGGTCTGATGCTGAGAGGGATTGGGGGCAGGTGGTGAAGGGGACGACAGAGGATGAGATGGCTGGACGGCATCACGGACTCGATGGAGGTGAGTCTGAGTGAACTCCAGGAGTTGGTGATGGACAGGGAGGCCTGGCGCACTGCAGTTCATGGGGTCACAAAGAGTCAGACACGACTGAGCGATTAAACTCAACTGAACTGAATATTCCATTTCCTGAATTAATCATATTTTACCTATCTATTCATATATTGTGTGGTATTGTCCAAACTCTGGCAATCATGAATAAAACTACCATAGACATAAGTCTTCATGTATTGTCTGGATATAAGCTTCCAACGCACAGGGAATACCAAGAATTTTGATTGCTGGATTGTATAGTAAGGGTGTATTTGTATTTGTTAAGAACTCCCAAACTGCATCCCAAAGTAGTTGCACCATTTTGCATACCACCAGACATGAATAAGAGTTCTTGTTGCTCCACATTTTTATCAGTATTTTGTGTCCCCACTGTTTTGGGGATATTCTAGTCTCATAGATGTGTAGTGATATTCCATTGTTTTAATGTTTAATTTTCCAGTGACATATAATGTTGAGCATCTTTTCATGTACTTCCTTGCCATTTGTATATTTTCTTTGGTGAGATGTCTGTTCAAGTCTTTAGCCCACATTTAAACTAGGTTGTTCATTTCCTTATTATTGAATTCTAAGAGTTCTTTGTATATTTTTGTATCTTTTTCAGATGTACAATTTGCAAAAAAAATAAAGTTCATTATTTTACATTACTTGTTCTTTCATTTTTTCAATTTGTGCAGAGCAGAAGTTTTAGCCTTAATGAACTTACTATTTCTTTTAGGAATCATGCTTTGGGTGTTAGATCTAAAAACTCATTGCCATGTCTGAGATCATTCAGATTTTCTCCTGTGTTATCCTTTAGGAGTTTTATAGCTTTGTGTATTACATTTGGGTCTATGATCTATTTTGAGTTAATTTTTGTGAAATGTGTAAGATCTGTGGCTAGGTTCAATTTTTCCTCAGAATAATTTGCTAAGTAAGATTTTATTTGGGATTGCATTAATTCTGTCTGTTAAATTTGAAAGAACTTGAGAACACGGAGTCTTCCTATCCATAAAGATGGAATATTTTATCATTTATTTGGTCTTCCTTGATGTCTTTCTTGAGAGTTTTTCAGTTTTATTCATATGTTTTGCACATGTTCTACCAGATTTGTACTTAAGTATTTTTCATGACTTTGGTTTCAGTGTCATGGTAATAGTGGTCTTATAAAATGATTTAGGAAGTGTTGCCTTTGCATCTTATCTTCTGAAAAAAACTTGAGAAGTGTTAATGTTTTTCTTAAATACGTCTCTGAATTCACTAATTAATTTCAATTTCTTTAATAAATACAGGACTACTCAGACTATCTACTTCCTCTTCTGGGAGTATGGCTACTTGTGTCTTTCAAAACATTGCTTCATTTATTGTAGCTTGTCAAATTTGTGAGTACAGAGTTGATAATATTCTTTTATTATTCTTTTAATATTAACTGGATTTCCTTAATGATGGAAACAGCCTTTCCCATCAGGTGTATGTGTTCTTTATGAGGATTTTGAGATCTTCAATTTATTATTTTTTGCATTATTACTTATTATTTATAGATTATGTACAGAGAAATTGATCAACCTGTGCAATCTAAAACACTTAACTCTGACAGAGCTCACTTTTGATAGTGTTAATAGCCTCAGTAGGGAGGCCAGAAGGAGGGAGGCCAATCAGAAGGAGGAAATAAACTGTAAGTGGCGGGCTTTTTTTTTTCTCTTCTAGTCCTGTGTTGTCATGGTGACCCCTGGTTCAGCCTGAACTTAATGTTATCTCAGACTTTGAGCTAACCACTGCATTTTTCTTATGGGAATGTTTTCTTAAGCTATGTTAATGAACTGTGTATTTGCTTGGAGATCTGTCTTTCTTCAAGATTCATGTTAATTGCTTTATGGCAAGAGATGACTCACCTTGCCAATGGTATCTCAAAATGCATGTTGTGGGTGAGGGGTCTGGTGCAACTCTCTCAGTTTTGAGATGTTTCCTTTCTCTGATTAGCAGCTTGCTAATAGGTATGCAACTCCTTGCTAAAAAGTAGCAAGGGATCACTCTTTCTGTCCCCTTCTGATTTCTATGTCAGAAGCTTTCACTATCTCATTTATACTTTAATATAACTTTGCTACACAAGAAGTTTCAAGTGATCAAGCCTTGTCTCTGGCCCTGGCTCAAATTCCTCTCCTCCGTAGGTCATGAATCCCAGTGTTATTCATGGTTCATAGCAGCAACCTTTCACTTTCTTTCATAGTACCAAATTGGATAAATGCAATACTAGAAGTGGAATAGATGATATTTTCATACATATAAATTATGACAGTTGATTATAATACATTTTTTTACATAGATATCTATCCACGGCAAAGCGTGATCTTGAGGTTAGAATATATTAGAACAAAACTACATCATAGTTACTGAAGCAGTTATTTCATGTTATAATGAATTAATTTTCTTATTAAACTAGATGTAGTAAAAGTATAGTGATGACTTTATAAACTAAAAGTAAATTTCTTGATTTTATAGCAACATTTACAATACATAATTATATCTATATAATTAATTATCATGTAAACCTACTTCTTATTGACCTCTCAATTTTCCTTAATCTCATCTCATGTGTATACTATGTTGCTTCAGTCATGTCTGACTCTTTGCGACCCTTTGGATGACAGGCCACCAATCTCCTATGTCCATGGAATTTTTGAGGCAAGAATACTGGAGTGGATTGTCCTGCCTTCCTCCAGGGGATCTTCCCCACCCAGGGATTGAACCTGGGTTTGTTTCCTGCATTGACAAGCAAGTTCTTTACCACTAGCGCCACCTGGAAAACACCATCACATCTCATACAATTTGACAAAAGTTCCATTTAGGACCAAATTTGGGAGATAATTCAAATATCACATGTAATTATCCTCCTTAAAGACACTTGAACAAAACTGTTGAAGAAGTTAGCATAGCTCACTTTGAAGGGAAACCCTTCACTTGGAAATAATAAGCATCTTTTGTCTTTTCCTTTCATAGTGTGTCACATGTTGCTGCTCGTGACATACCCTAGATTATCTTACAGGACCATCTGCCTGCACATGATAGAGTTCTGAACCCTGGGTGGGGCTCTATCTCTAGTCCCAGAGTTGGAGCATACAACTTCATCAGTGATTCAGATCACTTCATTCTGTACACACACACACACACACACACACACACACACACACACACAGTTGTGCCTGATTCAGGGGAACAACGTTGTCCTAAATAGGTCTAATCAGAGGAATTCCTGGGACTGTTATTTATAAGACAAAGAAGCTCTTTTGCATGCTGGCTTTGAACCGTGGAGACAGCATTGAATTGTTATGCCACCATGCAAATTGAGAGAAAGAATATACTATATTAGTTGGAACTTCAAGAATCATAGAAACTGTGATCTGTAGATAAAGTTTGAGTCCTAAATATAAGGTGCCTGAAACAAGGATGCATAGAGAAGGAGGGAGGCATAGAAGCAGTGTTCTCTAGCTCTCAGTGACTTTCTCTGAAGTATATTCATTTTGAGGCTATTTTGGGATAGGATCTACATTCTCCCATGAGGTAGATGTTCTCTTCAGCAAACCGTGGCCCACAGCTTCCCTATTTGTTATTTTATGGCAAAGACTGCTGCCACCTATTTGAACAAGGATAATATCAGATGACCTTTGTACTGATTTCAGTGTTTGTTGCTGTCTTTAACCACCAATGGTCAGTCAGAGTACCCCAGAGCACTCATTTTAAAGTTTAGGAAAATAAGAAATTTTCCTTGTTAAAACATGTTTTACATATATATTTAACCTACCTAAAGCAACATGGCAACCCACTCCAGTATTCTTGCCTGGAGAATCCCAGGGACGGGGGCGGCTGGTGGGCTGCCGTCTGTGGGTCACACAGAGTTGGACACGACTGAAGCGACCTAGCAGCAGCAGCAGCAAAGCAACATTATCAAAGCTAAGAACAAGAATGAAATTACACAAAAATATTTTGAGATTTTCACAAATTATATGCTCTCTTTGCACTCATAAGAAAAGCCTTACATGGTTTAAATAAAAAAACAAACAACAAAAATAATGCCAATTTTCACATTTCAGGAATGATAGTGTATCCTATCAGAAAAAAAATGATCTATAGGATATGTCTAACAACTTTGCTTTGAGTAGAACACAATAAACACACAAGCATAAACACAATTCTATTTAGTCCTAGTGGAATACAAAATTCAAAATTTAGATTTTATTTTTTCCAGTTACAACTTATCACCAGGATAATCTGTTTTACAGGAAGGAGAGCAAGATTTATTGAGTGCAGAACTTTGTGCCACGTGACTTATACATATTGATACCATTTTATTTAATTCTCACAATAACTCATTGCTGATCTATATTATTTCATATATATTGAGTGCTCTGGGCCGTATTAACACCCAGCTGATGAAGATATTTTTATGCAAAATATTTATTAAAAGAAAAATTTCTAATACATATTCTAATTTCAGTTCTGCTATTCATAAGTAGCGCTAATATTCATACTTCAAATTGGATAGTCTGAAATGAATAGCCCTGGCAAATGCACTCAGTAACCCTGCCCTATGCAAAATTCCTATTCTTATGCAATTAACAATGCAGTTGCAAAGAGTCTATATACAAATTCATTCAATAAACAGACACTGGAGACCTAAGGGAAAGATGGAAGTATAAAAACCAGTCACATGTATATAGTATATTTTATATATTATGTATTTTTGAACTGTATCATGTATTTAGTGAAAAAATCTGTATATAAGTGGACCTGAGTAGTTCAAGAGTCAACTTTATAAGAAAATTATGTTTTTTCAAATCACTATGTCTGTGCAGAGTGTATGGTGCCATTAAAAAACAATGTAGATTTCATCATTGATAGATGGTATAAATTTATTAGGAAAGCATTTAAAACAAATAACAAATCAAGAAGACAGCTATGACATTATATGTACTATTTCTGTGATTTGAATTAAACTAACCATCAGTGGAATCACCTTTATAATGATATAGCATAATAAAGTTAATATTCTGAAATCATAAACTGATTTTATAGGGGAAAGGAAAGTTGTAATTAAAACCAATGAGAAGAAGCACTATCTTTCTTCTTTAATTATGGGCAATTTTGTTTAAGTGTGAAATTCATTTCCTTAATTTGAGAGGATATATAAGTTCAATATTAAGTATAGCATGTATTTGGAAATGATTTTTTAGAGGGAAATACATACTGANTAAATTGGGCTGTTTTGTGCCCAAACAGCAGGGTGTAACCAGAGATTTTATAATTTTTAGTTTGCTTGCTGAGATATTCCTTTGTTCTAATAACATGTGAGTCTATTGTCTCTTTCATTATACTCAATTTATGCACAGATTTTCAGAAAAAGTGTGTAAAAATTAATGGGCTGCTTATAATCATCAATATGCTCTCCATGGTAATGTTCACAAAATCAGCAAATCATCAAGTATGTTCATATCTATCCTTTTATATTTTTGCCTTGGAATAAGTTTCACAAAAGTGATTCATTTATGTCCTCTGCACCAAATACAAAGTCACTATAGGTCATCCTATAAAATGTTCGCTTATTCAATTCTTTGCTCATCATCTCTAAACATTAGGGAGTTTTATTTCAGGTATGTAATTTTTAGCTGCAAAGACTTACTGCCTCACTATACCATGTTCTGTTAGACAAAGCACCTCTTACATGATATATTATGCAAAGTTTTTAAAGAAGAAAGATCTTAAATAATTTATGATTATGTAAAAAAAACTCAAATTTTCCCATGCATGGTGCTATTAAACTTCAAAGTGGTTTACAATATCATAGCTGCATGCAAGGCATTTTTCTCTTCTTCACTGTAGAATGATTCATGAAGCGTTTTGTTTCTTTTTCAGTACAAACACAAATGACAAGGCCTGACAAGTTAGAATTCAACTTCTACTATGAAAAGCTATCAGCATTCTCTCTCTCATACTATTTTTTTTTAATCTAACCAAGGTGTATTTTCATCTCTATGTATTCTCATCCCATTTCCCTGTTTTTGTTTTCCCTCCCCCACTTTGTTCAATGGCTGGGTTCTATTCTTGAGGTGTTGTTCCACACAGAGGAAACATGTTGGTTTTCTGTGTTACAGAAATGAAATGGAAGGGATTGTCAATTATCTGAGAGAGCTACATTTCTGTGTTCTGATTTAAATTATAGTTATTATACTTTCTTACTTTATGCAGGTTTATGCCAAACACGTCACATATTACAGGATTGAATTTTATCAGCATGTGATGATGTAGTTCAGTTATCATCTTTTTTTTTTTTTTAACCAGTCAAGGAACTGAAGCCTGTAAAGTTAAATAAATGTGACAAAGTTTATGAGCCTTATGCTTAGTCATGTATGAGTCCTTGTGACCCCGTGGACTATAACCTGCCAGGCTCCTCTCTCCATGGGATTTCCCAGGGAAGAATACTGGAGTGGGTGGCCATTTCCTTCTCCAGGGGTCTTCCTAACCCAGGGATTGAACCCAGTGAAGTTTGTAGTGGGGTATAACCTGGCTGTGTGATACATCAAATAGCCATGGTCCAGAATAGTGAATAAAAGAGTGGCTGGATGCGCTGGAGCTCTGGTTGACCTGTCCTTTGAGGGAGCACCAGGTTCAGTCACTTTCTGCAAAGAGTGGGTGTAGGAGGTTTTATATCAGTCTCATATTAATCTTATACTGGCTCAGGTCAGAATTTTCAAAAAAATTTTATTCTATTCAACTATTAAAATATGGATGCCAAAGATTATATGTTGCTAACTCACTGGTTTTCTCTTTTTCTTAATTCTGCTTCATGGTTGAATAAGTGAGAAACTATAACCAAATCAGGTGTAAGGATATAGTTGAGATCATAAAATCAACCACAGGAATATATTTATGAGCTCTAAATACATTTAAAAATAATCCTATTGCAAGGATGCTTATCATAATATCTAATTTTCCCCAAACATTCTATAATTGCCATGAAAACATAAAAATAATAGTAAAAGTATTTTAACATGCAAATATATGTCCTTTTTAAAATAGAAAGTTGTCTTGATGAAAGTGAAAGTGTTACTCGCTCAGTACTCTCTGGTTCTGCCACTCCATGATTGCAGCCCATCAGACCCCTGTGTCCATGGGATTCTCCAGGCAAAAATACTGGAGTGCGTAGCCATTCCCTTCTGCAAGGGATCTTCCCCATCCAGGGGTGGGACTCAGGTCTCCTGCATTGCAGACAGATTCTTTACCATCTGAGTCACCAGGGAAACCTTTGTATTGATAGCAATTTTGATATATGTTCAACTTTCAGAGCACGTATTTTGATATGCTGTAATTAGTTTAAACACATTTTAGGTGATTTCTTAAACTCATTATACAGCTTTCTATAACAATCTCTTGATTTTTAGAAAATACCTTCAAAAATTTACTCTACCTGCTCATATCTACCTAGAGAGATCTCAAAACAGAAGATATTAATTGGTCTAACTTATGATATTAAAACACCCTCATTTTAAATTGAATGGAGCTTTGACACCTCTTTTATTAGTTTTAATATTTAACTGCTTGGTTTAAGTATTATTGTATATTTTCTCATTTAAATTCTGTGAGGTAGGTATTATTATAAGATGGCAAAATTGAGGTTAAGAACATAAAATTTACTCACAGCTATATTGCTGATGAGCAGGAGATCTGTTACTCAAATTCAAACAACCAAATTAGTGTGATGGAAACAACTTAGAGCAGCAGCAGAGAAGATCCCCTGGAAGAGGGAATGGCTACCCATTTCACTACTCACTTGCCTGGAGAATCCCATGGACAGAGGAGCCAGGTGGGTTACAGTTCACAAAGAGTCAAACAGGTCTGGAGTGACTTAGCACGCACATGCCCACATCCTAATGGGAAGAGACAAAAACAGAGGGACAATTGGGTGATTCAGGTGGGAGTGATGTTCAATGGAAAGAATACGGAGAAAGAGAGAGGAAACAGAACTGAGAAGAGAAGTAAAGATGAGAAATGGAGAAGCATTCATGCTGTCACAAGGGAGGGGTCCCAATGGCTAGGTATGAAGTCAGGAAGTTGGTAGTTGAATGGATGGATTTTTTTTTTTAATTTAATGCTTAAATTGTCATTGAAATATAATTTCTTTACAATGTTGTGTTAGTTTCTGTTTTACAACAGAGTGAATCAGCCTATAAGTAAACATATATCCCCTCCTCTTGAACCGCCCTCCCACTCCCCATCCCACCCATCTAAGTAATCGTAGAGCATCAAACTGAGCTCCCTGTGCTATACAGCAGCTTCGCACTAGCTATCTTTTTCACACATGGCAGTGTATATATGTTAATGCTACTCTCCCAATTCACCCCACCCTCCTTTTCCTCCCCTGTGTCCACATGCTTATTCTCTAGGCAAAACCTGCCCTGGGAATAGGCTCATCTGTACCACTTCCTTTGATTCCACTTACATGTTTTAATATACAATATTTTCATTTCTCTTTCTGACTTACTTCATGCTGTATGATAGACTCTGTAGAAAGGATGGTTTTTTATCTGCTTCGTTTTAAGTAAGATCCAGCCTATCACTGCAGCAGCTTCCGGAACCACCACATGGGGGCAGTACACAGCAGTCAGTGTGTAGAGGGGCTGGGGGCAAACCTGATTGGGTTGAGATCCTGGCTCTGCAGTTGGCTGGTTCTGCATCCTTCATAATTTGACTTCATTCCTCACTACCTCAACTTCCTAGTATTAGAAATGATAACAGATAGAATATAAGGAGGAGGCTTGTGGATGTTAAATGAAGTAGAAGAGTTCTTGTCACATAAATGCCCTATAAATATTAGCTATTACTAATATATTACTAATCTTGCCTGTGCTAAATTCTTCCTCTTTATAAGAGTGATCTCTCTAAATTACACCCAAACCTCTCTCTCCTCTGCTCCATCTACATTCTTATATGACAAGAATGATTAAAAGCCCGGCTCCCTTGAAGTGATATATAACCTCTTCTCTGGCTGCTTCCTCATTCGGCACCTGAAACTTTCTTGAACACCTGCTCCTGCAGCATAAACCTCTCCCAGAACCCTCTGCAAGTACTGTCGCTTTTCATCTCTGTGCCTTATTAACTGTGCTGCAATTGGAGCTTTATTCTTCACTGCACCTCTAGTGCCATCAATAAAGTCTACCCTTTATTCAATGTCTCAATCAATACTGGTATTTGGTAAAAATCTGTATTAGTTATCTATTGATGCATAACAAGTGTCCCAAATTTAGCAATTTAAAAACACACATGCATATTAAAACCTCACAGTGTCTGTGGACCCAGATTAGGTGAGTTCTCTGGTTCAAGGTCTCTTCCAAGACTGCAAACAGGATGCTAGCTGAGGCTGCTTTTACCTTAAGGCTCAACTAGGGAAAAGGTCATTTTTCAGGTTCACACAGTTGGCAGAATTGAAGTTCCTTTTGGGTGTGAGACTGAGATCCATCCAATCTCTGACCATTATCCAGAGATTACCCTTAGCTCCCTATTACTGGACCTCCTCAGCTTTGCACCCTGCTTCATTAAAGCCAAGAGTTGTTTGTTGTTGTTGTTCAGTTGCTAAGCCACGGTTGACTCTTGGCGACCCCACAGACTGCAGCATGCCAGGCTTTCCTGTCCTTCACAATCTCCTGGAGCTTGCTCAAACTCACATCCATTGAGTTGGTGATGCTATCCAACCATGTTATCCTCTGTCATCCCCTTCTCTTCCTGCCATCAATCTTTCCCAGTATTAGGGTCTTTTCCAGTGAGTTGGCTCTTCATATCACATGGCCAAAATACTGGAGTTTCAGTTTCAGCATCGGTTCTTCCACTGAATATCCAGGGTTTATTTCTTTAAGATTGACTGGTTTGATCTCCTTGCAGTTCAAGGGACTCTCAAGAGTCTTCTCCAGCACCACAGTTCAAAAGCATCACTTCTTTGGTGCTCATCCTCTTTATGGTTCAACTTTCACATCTGTACATGACTACTGGACAAACCACAACTTTGACTATACAGACCTTTGTCGACAAAGTGATGTCTTCGTCTAACATGCTGCCTAAGTTTGTCATAGCTTTTCTTCCAAGGAGCAAGCGTCTTTTTATTTCATGGCTGCACTCACCATCTGCAGTGATTTTGGTGCCCAAGAAAATAAGATCTGCCACTGTTTCCACTTTTCCCATGTCTATTTCTCCATCTAAAGCCAAGAGTGGGTCTATCAGCACGATGGGGGTTACAGTCTTCCTGATTCTCCTCTTTAAGGAAGGCCTTCCCTCTGCTTGCCCAAACCAGACAAAAGTATAAACAGACAAGTGATCGTTGAAACTATCACATCATTTTACTGCTATTTGATTTGCTTGTTTTATTTAGTGGCCTGCATGACACCTCAGTCTCTGTCATGAACTTTTTATGTCTGCAGCATGGTGGTGACCACAGTATAATGGCAAAAATATGTGTTTAGTCAGTCCAGCAATGAAATCTGCAGATACAGAGCCTCTCAGTTTTTGATGGGCAAGATTTTTTTTCCTCTCATATAAAACAAATTCCCTTCAGCACACAGAAAAAGTAATCTCACTATTGTGCAGGCAGCCAATGTATATAGAAATAGAAATAATAGAACAGTCATGGCTTAGTGACAAAAATCAGCTTTGAGGTTACAGCAGAGAAACCTTGAGGTGTAATATCAAGGGCATCTAAATTTGGTGTCGTAGAAAAGATAATATCAACAGACACCATCTATACAAGAATTCACTACAAATCAGTGTCCACTCAGAAATTCTACACTGTTGGGATCTTGGTATCAAAGAGAACTGTCCTGGCAAACAAACCATACTTATTCTATTCTTTAAAAAAAAATGTATTGTGAAATATCACTGTTCAATAGATATTGGGAACAGGGACTCAATATGGAAAAACCATCCTGTGAGCACATATAGTGAAAAAAAAATAATATGACTTTTTTCCCCCCTCTGAACCATATTTCTGAGCAATGTCCACTTTTATAAATTGTCTTGTAATAGAATTGTTAAGGCGAATCACTTTATATAATTTGCCATTGAATCCCTTCAGTGAAATTACCAGCTCCTGTAGGAAAATAAGAGTGGCAATCACAACATATTGGATTTAACAATCAGAATTTATAACATAAAACTTTGAAATTCAAGCTCAATGTCATAAAATTCAAAATCACTCATATCTGAATAGAGTTTTGTACTGTATAAAGAAACAATCAAATTGCCTCAAAAACAGTTGTGAATTCTTAAATAACTAAATATGAAAGGCTCTATTTTCCTGAACTATCTTGACTGTTCTGTGTTCTTTTCCCTGGCACCCATGTGGAAAATTCCACTTGGCCTTGAGTTAAACCTGACTGACTGGGAAATGATATCCAGTACCTCCCCCAGGTAACAAAATAGATGCCGTCGTATTTTCTGACTCACATTGTGTGTGCGCCCTTTGAAAATGCACATGCTTGAAACTTTGCTGGGGTCTCTCTTCTCAGATTTTTTGCTAGTGCTCCTCAGAGAGACTCCACACACTTGATGTCTTATAAATACCCCTCCCTGCTTATTCTCTTTGAAGCAGTTTCTTCAGAAGCCACCTTCCTGTTGCATTTCAGACAAAAAGGGAAGAATTTTATTTCTCCAGCAGCCATTTTTTTTTTAATCTTAAGAAATAACTGAATTTACTTTTCTAGGATTAAAGTGTAAAATTAAAGTTTTTTCCCCCTTTGTTCATACAAGAAAAGGACTATGAGCTTTTGTTTTAGATGTTAATTTAAAATAAAAATTAGTTAAAAGCAACAAACACACATGTGTATTTTGCTACTGGTCTCTTTAGGAATGAGTTTTATAATATCATGCCATTATAAAATGTGAATTGTTTTCAAAGCCTAAATTCTCCAGGGATATTTCCACAATAGCACATTTTCCAGTCATCTGAAGAATTGTGTTTTTATTTATTTTTGATTGTGTGCTAAAAAAATGAAATCAATTCTTTCTCATTTTGCACCTGGTTTTCATATGGCGAATAATATTACAAGCAACATTGCTAGGGTGAAACATAGTAATGCAATTTACAGTTTTTCTAGAAATATCATGTTAGTCAATCAAACACATGGAATGTGGAATTCTTCTTACTAAATAAATCAGAGTTGCAGCCAAGAGTTTCAATAATCTTTTAGTGATTAAATAGGTTTTAGAGGTAATGTCAGCACTTTAAATATCACATATCGTTCAATTGTACAATCTAGGTAGAAATCAGTTTGACTAAACATTATTTGATCTAGATTTTAGCATTTGAAGAGGAATATTTTTAAAAGAAGGAAGAATTTGTACATCAGGGTTTTTTTTTAATGGGAAAAAATAGAAGCAATATTTGTTTTCATTAATCAGATAAATAGCAATTTAAAAATTAGAATAATATANTTAAGTTCTAGTGTTTGGATGATATTTTGTGATTAACATTTTCATGATGTGTGTTATTTTTCAGCTGCCTGGTTTCAATCTCCACCTGAAATATGATACTGCTCAACGATGTCATTTTAAAGAAGATTAAGTATCCTTGTGTGTGACAAAGTGAACTCAATTTTTAAATTATGCACAATGAAAAAACGAAAACAAAGTAAAATGGAAACTCTATTTGTCAGGGACTTGCTCTCTAGTATGTAAATCATTTATAGCACATGTCTAAATTTTCTCACCATTCATTTTTTTCCACACTCACTTGAATATTTTCCTATATTTAGCTATTTCTTAATTTCTCTGTTTAGAAGTTTAATGAAGAGGCTGAGCACAACTAAACAGCAAAGGTAATTTTAGCTACATTTTGTTTATATACATATTTGGTTCACTTGTCCCAGCTATAAGGGGAAAAGCAAACAAAGCATACTCTGAGATGTCAGGAGGCAACATACCTCAGATTTATTTAGATGTTTTTGGTGCTTTATATGAATCCATTTTGTGGTCCTTAACTTAAATCAGGTCATTTCCCTGAGATTTTTCCAAAAGGAATAATTTTTCTGTTGGTGGTGGTGGTGGTGAAGAGCTTTGTTTCATTACCTACATAATGAAAACAACACCTGAATTTATACTAATGATTGAGTAGTGATGCATATGATTCTGCCCGGTATATTTGGCTTTTATGCTAGGTATCCTAGGCAATATATAAGTATTGTCACTTTTACAAGTGTCCTAGGCTGGATGATCAATTTTTGACACACTTTAGAGTGTTGCCAAGCAAAGTGTCATATTTATATAATCATTAAATATTTGCTAGGGTCATTTAATTTTATCATTTTATCTTCTTAAGAACTTGTGATACTGGGAGAAAAATGCTGTCTAAAGATGTTAAGGAGACCCCTCGACTGTCCAATAGGCTATTCTTTCCTAACTTTCAGTACAAGTTCAGGGTCTAGTCCATTTCAGGAGAAAAATGCTGGAAATAATCTCTGAAAAATTTTATTGAAGATCAACATGTATTCCAAGTCACATTTGCTCACTATGCAGCATTGACTACCTAAGTCATTTTGGGGTTTTCTCATTCTTTTCTTTTTCTTCTAACTTTTCTGTTTGAACTTCCCACTAACAAGGGGAAAATTGAGACAGAATCATAAATAAATGGATATATCTTCCAAGATATATTTTAATTCCTTCTGTTAATTATCTTACCTATCTTATGTGGGTTTTGAAAAGTCTTGGTGATGGTTCTCAGCTTAGAAGGAAACCAACTCTTAATATCAACCTTAAGTCACTTGCCCTATTCTGAAAGGGATTTAACAAGAGTCAAATAAGCTTTGTAAGTGTTTGGATAGCCAAAAGGAACAAGCACACACTGGAGTAAGAGAAACAGTAGTGTATTGGCCCTTACATTCAAGTTGTTTTAGGATCTAAGATAAAGAAGGAATCAAGGTTTTTTTTTTTTTTTTTTTNTGTCTCAGTCAAAAAAATAAGGAATCTGAATTTCCTTTTGAAGAAATTTCATATTTCTACACAGACCATTAAACTGTTGGATTTTTTTCTTTCATTTCTAAGATGTCTCTCAGATGAACAATTTTGTTCATAACAAAAGGTCTTCAAACTAACTATTATAATTCTAAATCATCCTCAGGGACACTGTAACATTTAGAAAAATATCCTCACAAAGTAGAATTACAGTGTAGAAACATGCTAGTAGTAGGTGTCTGGAACAGAGATTTATACAAGCACATTATTAGAAGTGCACAATCAATGGTGCTTATCCAGTGCCATGTCTCTGGAAACTAATCAATTAACCAGACATTGCCAATCAAAATCCCGACAATACTCAACTCCTGAGAGGCAGAACTGAGCAAAGCATTTCTCAGGGACAAAAAGGCAAGAGAAAAAGTGCATTCAGGTGATGTGTAATTAGACCTCTTAACTGATTTCAAGGACAGGCTTCTTGGCCCTTTGCTTATCTTTTTCATAGAGACTCTCATAAACTTAGAAGAAAGTAACAAGCAAACCTGGGAATAGAATATGTTTTCACCAAAGATGAAAGTTTTCAAACTTGATCAAAGGACCACAAAATAAGTAGAAGCAGTATTATTTCTTAGGAGAAAAAAAATCATTTAGCATTTGGAATCTTAAGAAAAATAATGCAGAATTCAAATCTAATGTGAAACTGATCCCACCATCATTGCCAAAGAATTCTATCAACTGAATGTCAAGGGGCATCTGTTGAGACTACAGTTTCAAAATTGATGATTTTGAGCCATAAATACAAGTAATTTTGAATTTTGGCAAAACTTACATATTTCTGAACCACCCAAAATATCTCCAGTTGTTGTTTAGGCATTAAGTCATGTCCAACTCTTTTGGGACCTCATGGACTCTAACCTGCCATGGAATTTCCAGGCAAGAATACCTAGAGTGGGCTGCGTTTCCTTCTCCAGGGGATCTTCCTGACCCAGGGACCAAACTCGTGCCTTTTGTGTCCTCTGCATTGCAGGTGAATTCTTTACCAATGTACCACCTGGAAAGCCCAAACATTACTGGACAATCTGCTAATGAAGTAAAACTGAATTTAACCAAACACATTCCATCAAATGAAAGAGAATATTGCTATAGTCTTCGTCATAGACTGTTGATTACATTTTAGTATAGTCTTAGCAGATATTTATGGATTTTGAGAATACTGGGTTGAAATAGTTTGAGGAAAGTGTTTCAACCTAAAAGCTGATTAGAACTGAGCAAAACTCTAGGCGTTACAGTTTAGTATGTCTGTGTATAGTCAGGAGAGGGTCTTCAAATGGAACTCAGGAAGTAAACTACTGCGGATTGCATGATTCTTTTAGGACTGCCATAAAAATAGACCAAACAGAAATTTGTTTTCTCAAGATTGTGAAAGCTAGAAGTCCAATATCAAGGTGTAGGCAAATTGTTTTCTAAGGTCTCTCTCCATGGCTCACTGGGATTTCTGTGGCCTTTCCTCTGGGTGTGTCTGTACCCCAAACTCTTCTTAAAAGGACACCAGTCATATCAGATTATGATCCATCGTCATAAGTTCATTTATCCTTAATTAGTTAACTAATTTATCCTTAACTGATTCTAAGGACCTTATAGCCAAATATACTTACATTCTAAGATATTGGGCATTGAGACTTCAACATATGAATTATGGGTGACCCAGTTCAGTCTATGGGGCTTCCCCAGTGGCTCAGTAGTAAAGATTCTGCCTGCCAGTGGAGAGGGCATAGAGACACGGGTTCTATCCCTGGGTAGGGAAGATTGCTCAAGAGGAGGAAAGGCAACTCACTCCAGTATTCTTGCCTGGGAAATCTGATGGACAGAGGAGCTTGGTGGACTACAGTCCATGTGGCTGCAAAGAGTCAGACATGACTGAGCAACTGAGAATCAGACTGAATTCAGCCTATAACATTGATAAATAAGGTATTAACTCAGGTGTGCAGACTGTTGTTTTAGATAAATTAATGTGCTGAAATTTTCTGGAGCATGTAGTTGTGTTTTATATTCCTATCTTTCTTGTGAAATGTGCTCATGTGGCACAAATAATCACCTTTCTAATCATTAACTTCATGTGTTTAGGTTGCTGATTTGACTCCGGGACTGTTAGTCCAGGCCTTTCACACAGTGTGGATTTGGAGAAGTGATTTAAAATTTCCAAAACTCCTCTTTGAAGATATTAGCAATATCTACTTTTGGAATTCTTGTGAAATATAAATAAGACAATTATTGTAAAGTTCTTAGCAGAATGTCCCACATTGAATGTAAAGGAGTGCTGCTAATGTTGATGATAATAATGTTGTTACTATTCAAGAACTGCCCAGAATTGTCTAGTTTATGGTTAAGTTCAAAAAAGAAAGTAACATTGGGCCTCTTTAAGCTTAGGCCATACTTTTTCTGGTAAGAGTAATGGATAACAAACTGAGGCTCTTTCTTGTAATTTGATTTTGTGAAATCTGATATGATTTAGAAACTACTATCCCCTAGAGAAGGGCATAGCTACCCACGCCAGTATTCCGGCCTGGAAAATTCCATGGACAGAGGAGTCTGAAGGGCTACAGTCCATGGGGTCGCAAAGAGTCAGACACAACAGAGTGACCTTCACTTTCACTTTCCCTTTCCCAAATAAGCACTTACTATATGGAAATTTTTACTGTTTAATTCTTGGGGACTTACCTGGTGCTCCAGTGGTCAACAGTTCTTGCAGTGCAGGGGACATGGGCTCAATCCTTGGTCAGGAAATCAAGATGCCACATGTCATGGGGCAACTAAGCCCGTGTGCCACAACTAGTGAGCCTGTGTGTCATAACTAGTGAAGCTCGCATGCGCTGGAGCCCTTGCAACATGATAGAGAGCCTGAGTGCCACAGAATAAGATCTTGCATAACAAAAGGGAGATTCCCCATGCCATGACTAAGACCCTAGGCAGACAAATAAGTAAATAAATATTTTAAAATTGTGTTATTTCATTTCTGATGCTAAGTCGCTTCAGTCGTGTCCAACTCTGTGTGACCCCATAGACAGCAGCCCACCAGGCTCCCCCATCCCTGGGATTCTCTAGGTAAGAATACTGGAGTGGGTTGCCATTTCCTTCTCCAATGCATGAAAGTGAAAAGTGAAAGTGAAGTCGCTCAGTGATGTCCGATTCTTAGCAACCCCATGGACTGCAGCCTACCAGGTTCCTCCATCCATGGGATTTTTCAGGCAAGAGTACTGGAGTGGGGTGCCATTGCCTTCTCTTATTTCATTTCTAGGTATTAAAAATAAGTTATTTCTTAAATAAGTATGTAAAATAGATCATTTTTAGTTTAACTATGAGTACAGGGAAGCTCAGGGATGCTATTTAAGCTGCTCAAGCTTATCAAGTAAAAGAACAGGAATTGAACCCAAACTTATCTGATACAAAAGCCCATGTTCTCAGTATTTCATTTTAACAGCCATCTAACAAATACTAGAAGACAAGTCACTGTAATAAATTATTATTATCCCTTGAATTTATATTAGCTTTTTTCATTTAAAAAATTGAACTTATTCTAACTAGATAAGTAGCCACAAGAGAATCACCCAGATAAAAGTGAGACTGTCTGATTATGCAAGCCTGCAACATGCCATAACTCTGGAAATTTGGTCACCATTTGTAAAGATGTGATTTGACATGGCAGAGTAGCCGAGGGACTAAAATTCCTTAGCACTATGGAATAAACTCCAATTTTTTAGGTGCCTGGGAGAGATGTATCTATAATTGATTACTCAAGTTCCAGCTGTTCTCAGAACTGTGTCACTGAAGTCATGAATTATTTGTTGAATCTAATATGTGAATAACAGTTAAATCAGCACATTGAGTTTATTTATCTGTTGCATAATCTCTTTTACAAACATGATTGTCCAAAACAATAGATACATATTCATCAAAGAAATTAGTCTAAAATGATTGAAAAATATAGAGAGTACAAAATAAATATTCACACATACAGATGATAGCATTATGGGATGGATCTCAAGCCAGCTTCACAAAATTGTCAAAGAGCTTTGTTTGGAAGCTGCTTGTAAACACCTCTGAGATGACTTTCTTAAATTGATTCACTTCTTTCCTTAGCTGTAATTTTGAATCCATCTCCTTGAATTAACTCTGAAAAATAAATTAACTCTGAAAAGTGAGTGAGGTTTTTAGGTTCAACTGTCTGGAGCTGTTTTCATCAACTTTCCCTAATAAGAATTCTCTGAGGTCTTCCTTATATACCTCCCCCCCTTTCACAAGAGTATTTCTCACCTTTAATAGGCATATGAATCTCCTGGAGATCTTATTAATATTCACTAGGTTTGGGGTCAGAGCTGTGATTCTGTAGTCCTCTCAAACTCCCAGTTGATGCTCACTGTTGGTCCAAGATCCACTTTTTAAATAGCAAGGGTGGAGCCACACTGTCCAGTAACTTAGCCATTATGCATACATATGTTGAAGCCTTGAAATGTGGTGAGTCAGAAGAGAGATTTGCTACAAGTCTAAAACAGGAAATTTGCAAATCTTAGTATGAGAACAAGAATATAAATTTTATCAATAAAATGTTTTTTTTGTTTTGTTATAATGATTACATGTTGAGTAGGCAGTGCTTTGGATATATTGTGTTAAGTAAAATATACTATTAAAATTAATATCATTTTTACTTATTTGCATGGTTAGTTTTTTTTCATGAATATGTGCATTACACTGTTTTGTTTTTCCCAACACTGGTCTAAAGATAGAAGACTAGAATCAGATTCAACGGTACTGCCCTAAGACCTCAGTATTGTCACACTTGACTACTCATGCATATTAAAGATGCTAATGTATCTCTCCTTCCCACAGGATTGTGAATCTCCTGAATGCAGGCAATCTACATTCTTTCAGCACAAGCAATTAATAGGATGACAGGCAAAGAAGAGGTTGTGTTGGTTAGATATTTACAGCACACCATTCTGAAACTGGCCTTCCCTGGTGGCTCAGACAGTAAAGTGCCTGCCTGCAATGTGGAAGACCAGGGTCCGATCCCTGGGTCAGGAAGATCCCCTGGAGAAAGAAAATGCAACCTACTCCAGTACTCTTGCCTGGAGAATGCCACGGACAGAGGAATCCGGTAGGCTATAGTCCATGGGATCCCAAAGAGTCGCACATGACTGAGTGACTTCACTTTCACTCTGAAACTACATTACATTATGTCAGATGACTAGCATAAGTGATTCAGTGAAGGAAAAATATCGTTTCTAGAATACTAGGTTTTCTAAATTTGGTATCAGATGAGCTTAAGAGAACTTTTTAAAAAAACTTATAATACTTCTTTTAGTCTGGTGTTATGATGGTGGAGAAGACTCTTGAGAGTCCCTTGGACTGCAAGGAGATCCAACCAGTCCATTCTGAAGGAGATCAGCCCTGGGATTTCTTTGGAAGGAATGATGCTAAAGCTGAAACTCCAGTACTTTGGCCACCTCATGCGAAGAGTTGACTCATTGACAAAGACTCTGATGCTGGGAGGGATTGGGGGCAGGAGAAGAAGGGGATGACAGAGGATGAGATGGCTGGATGGCATCACCAACTCAATACACATGAGTTTGAGTGAACTCTGGGAGATGGTGATGGACAGGGAGGCCTGGCGTGCTGCGATTCATGGGGTCGCAAAGAGTCGGACACAACTGAGACTGAACTGACTGAACTGATGATGGTGGATGTGCGAAGTCATGTCACAAGCCCCTCTCAAATATATGATTATCTTACAAGAAACCTAAGGGATAATAAAATATAGTTCATAGGAGTTTTAGTACAGGGAATCTTAAGATGACAAAATATCTTATGATTCTCAGCTATGAGTGACAACACCTAAATGGAAAAGTTTACTCTCAGCAAAGTAATGCTCTTCAAACACACAGAAATTTTTGTTACTGTAATCTATCACAAATATAGGCTTCTCAGAATCTATGTAGCAGCATACAATGAAGCACATGTTTATGTGTGCACAGGTACATACTATGTTTTAGGCTGATCTTAATACTACATACTGCTCCATTATCAGATGTCAAGGGTACTCAAAACTGAATGTACATCTGTTAGAAATATGATACTGTGACTTTTCCCTTAATGAGAAACAATAGAATTAGTGATTAAGATCAAGGTCTCTAGAGACAAAATAATCTATGCAATTTTGTTGTTGTTGTTGTTTTTTCATTTCTAAAACAGTGATAATAGTAGTATATATAGGCCTATTGTGGGGATAAAATGAGTTAAAGCTTCTGGACCTCATGTAACAATTTGGCAACTAATTATGTTCTGAACTAGTAACTAACAGAAAAGATTTAATCACCAAAAAGCAAAACCTGTATT
>SJYQ01000479.1:81774-99569 GCA_006410935.1 Redunca redunca
GAATATTATTTTCCTTTATAAAATTGAAAACATATTATTTTGAGTGTAACAACCATTTTATCTAAAGTTAGAAATATGTTGCTTTTGGAATTTTGAAAGCATATTATATTTTTTTTCAATTTTAATCTCAATAGTGCTCCATACATAGCATTTCCAATGTAATTTTGAAGATATAAGGCATGCATTATTTATGTGTCCTGATGCATTAGCACTTTAATAATCCATTTTCCACTTGTGTAACATGGTTGTTTTGTTTCAGTATTTTAGCAGGCCCAGTGTGCAATGCATTTTGTTATCCTCTGTATTTAAGAATTACAAAAATAAGTTTTGGAAAGTAACATGATGATGTATTATTGTTGAATTCTGGGACAGGAAAAGGAAATGAAGTAAAAACATAGGAAATCTTAATAATGTATGGACTTTAATTAGTAATAATGGATCAATATTATTCATTAGCTGTGACAGTTATACCTTAATAATGTAATGTGTTTGCCTCAAATTAGCATCCCAGTCCCAGTCACAGCACTGTGATACATCAAGCCCATTAAAATGATCTATATTTAAAAGTACACATCTAATTTACTTCCTTGAAGCTCAGTGGACTGCCCTGGTGGCTCAGATGGTAAAGCATCTGTCTACAATGCAGGAGACCTGGGTTCGAGCCTTGGGTTGGGAAGATCCCCTGGAGAAGGAAATGGCAATCCACTCCAGTTCTATTGCCTGGAAAATCCCATGGAGAGAGGAGCTGGGTAGGCTACAGTCTATGGGGTCGCAAAGAGTTAGACACCACTGAGTGACTTCACTTCACTTCACTTTGAAGCTCAGTTGGGCTTCCCTGATAGCTCAGTTGCTAAAGAATCTTCCTGCAATGCAGGATATCCCACTTCAATTCCTGGGTTGGGAAGATCCCCTGGAGAAGGGAAAGGCTAACCACTCCAGTGTTCTTGGGCTTCACTTGTGGCTCAGATGGTAAAGAATTTGCCCACAATGTGGGAGACTTGGGTTTGATCCCTGGGTTGGAAGATCCCCTGGAGAAGGGAAAGGCTGGAGAATTCCATGGACTATATAGTCCATGGGGTCGCAAAGAGTCAGACAAGAGTGAGCGACTTTCACTTCACTTCATTCGCTTCAAAGCTCTGTTGCTAAAGAATCTGCCTGCAACGCAGAAACTCCCCTGGAGAAGGAAATGGCAACCAACCCACTCCAGTACTCTTGCCTGGAAAATTTCAAGAACAGAGGAGCCTGGAGGGTTACAGTACATGGGATCGCAAAGAGTCAGACATGATTGTGCAACTAATTTTAATGTAATGCGTTAATAATAGAAAAAAAAAACAAACAAACTAGGACATGGTATACTACATAATAGTCTGACAAACTTCTCTGTCAGTCAGAAAAAAAGTTTAACAAAAAAATTTTATGTTTTAAAATTTTTAAATTTCCTTAAATATATAGTACTACCGTGGGGTTTCCCTGGTAGCTCAGCTGGTTAAAAAATCTGCCTACAGTGTAGGAGAGCCTGGTTCAATCCCTCCATTGCGAAAATCCCATGGAAAAGGGATAGTCTACCCACTCCAGTATTCGTGGGCTTCCCTGGTGGCTCAGATGGTAAAGAATCCACCTGCAATGTGGGAGACCTGGGTTTGATCCCTGGGTTGGGAAGATCCCCTAGAGGAGGGCATGGTAACCTACTCCTGTATTCTTGCCTGGAGAATCCCCATGGTCAAAGGAGCCTGCTGGGCTACAGTTTGGGGTTACAAAGAGTTGGACACTACTGAGCGGCTAAGCACACACATAGTACTAACGTGGGGCTTCCCTGCTGGATCAGTGGTAAAGAACCTGCCTGCCAACACAGGAAACATGGGTTTGATCCTGGGTTGGGAAGGTCCCCTGGAGTAGGAAATGGAAACCCACCCCAGTATTCTTGCCTGGGAAATTTCACAGACAGTGGAGCCTGGTGGACTTCAGTCCATGGGGTCACAAAGCTGATCACGAACACACATAGTACTACCATGCTTGTATTTTCATTCTTCTGCCCCTTACCTCCTACCATGCCCTTTTCTGTCCTTCACTATCTCTCATTAATTAGCACACTTTTTGTAAGAAATTAATATTATAAAGTCTTAACAGAAGCCTACAGTTCATCTCTAAATTTGTGAGCTAAGTTTAAAAGGTAAGAATTACATTTATCTGGAAATACAGAAGCAGGCATTGAATTAAAATTAAATCTGCTTATTTACACTATCCTTAAGCATGGATGAATGTTGCAATGTTAAGGAGACATGCAGTGTTAAGGAAACAAAATTCTGTAGTCTAACTGTTCATGTCTACAAACATTTCTAAACCTGTGTGAATGACTGATGAATAATGAAGTCTCTCCTGGAGTAAAAATCTAATGTCTAGTCACCATCTTCTTCCACTTTCCCTTCTTGTAGGACAAACATTTTTTTAAACAGAAAATTCAGTAAAAAATTTTATCCTGAGTTTCAGAAAATCTACTTCGTAAAATTTAATGATTATTTTTACCTCGTTCCCTAAGCTTAGTTAACCAATTTTACTGCTTTTTTTCCTCCTTTGAAAATTACTTTATTAAACCATAGTAATTTCAGGTTGTATGTTACTTTTTGACTTTTGATACAGGAGCAGATTTTGACCTAGAAAGAGACTGAAGAAAAGCATCTTTGCAAATGTTGTGAATCCCTTAAGTGTCTGTCCCTTTATTCCAGGGCTACTGGAACCAATATTTTCAAAGTGAGTCCAAGAGGAAGGCCTGACAGAGTGTAAATTAGGGTGCTTTAAGGACATTTCTAGTATCACTGACTCAATAGACATCAGTTTGAGCAAACTCCAGGAGATAGTAAAGGATAGGGAAGCCTGGTGTGCTGCAGTCCATGGAGTTGCAAGAGTTGGACATGGCTCAACAACTGAACAAGAAAAGGACATCTCTGCTCTAGAAAATCTCAGGTTCCTCAGATCCTGACTTCCTTTCGTGTTTACATGGGAGTTTCCAGAGTCAGCATTATCTACAGCATAGATCCTGAGGATTTTATTGTCTTTACATGGAATTCTCATCCCTGTTGGTGATTTCTGGGCTTTTGGATTTGTTTCCCTTCCTAGACACCATGATAATATAATCCCATCCATTAATGGCCCTGATCACACCTGACAATTTGAGTCTTCATGTTTCATTTTTCCAAATCTAAAGAAAATTAGATAATACCAACAATGAAGCATAGAAATTGCAGCAGATCTGAATAAGTATAATGTCTGAGTCCTACAGGGAACTTTATTGAATTACTTTTGCACTTAAAAGCTAAAGACACAACCCATATCAAAGACTCTAGTATATGACTAACAATAGCAAAAAACTTTCTGTTTACTGTTCAAAAGTAATAATAATTGCATATTATGCTTTATAATAATAATACATAAAGAATATATTATGGAGCATATTATACATAATGGAGTGAGTCAGAAAGAGAAAAACAAATATCGTATATTATTGCATGCATGTGGAATCTAGAAAAATAGAACTGATGAACCTATTTACAAACACAGGGAGATGCAGACATAGAAAATGGGCTTGTAGACACAGCGGGGGAAGGAGAGGCTAGGACAAACTGAGAGAGAAGCATTGGCATATGTACACTATTAGGTGCAGAATGGATAAATGGTGGTAGGCTGCTCTATAGCACAGGGAGCCCAGCGTGGTGCTCTGTGGTCTCCTTGAAAGGTGGAATGGGGTTGGGGGAGGGAGACTCAACAGGGAGGGCTTGGTCCTAAGTAGTTTCAATCCTGTCTGACTCTTTGCCACCCCATGGACTGTAGCCTGCCTGGCTCCTCTGTCCATGGGATTTTCAAGGCAAGTATACTGGAGTGGGTGCCATTTCCTTCTCGAGGGGATCTTCCCGACCCAGGGATGGAACCCGGGTCTCTTAACGTCTCCTGCATTGGCAGGCAGGTTCTTTACCACTATAGTATATGCATAATTTAAATTTACCGAAAGTTTTATGTCTGCTGATTTTCATGTTTCACTTTTGAGCTGTATGGTTAGAGATGATAATGTATTATTAAAAGCTGTGATCTTTATTTTTTTGCCATCATACACTACAAAATGGTGTTTGGTGACTCAGATGGTAAAGAACCCACCTGCAATGTAGGAGACCTGGGTTGGATCCCTGGGTTGAGAAGATCCCCTGGAGAAGGGAAAGGCTACTCATTCCAGTATTTCTGCCTGGAGAATTCCATGGACCTAGGAGCCTAGGGGGTTACAGTCCCTGGGGCAGCAAAGAGTCGGACATGACTGAGCAGCTAATGCACACACTACAAATATTCCTTAATGGAATCAGAAAATTTTAGCCAAGTTTAGAACTCATATAGAACAGATGGGCTGCAGATCTAAATCAAGGATGTTAGCAGTTCCTTTTGGAAATCAAAATTAGACCCTACATAGAAGAGATCAGATGATTATCAAAAAGGGTGGGATTTTGACAGGAAGGACCAAGCAGGTCAGGACTAAATCAACCAGAAACAGCAGGAAAGATGCAAGGGAAAAGGCCCTGTATTTAGAGCTGTCTCTGGCTTGACTGTTTTAGAGCAATTACATGTATTAGCCTTCAAGCTCCAATTAGGATGGTTCTCATGAAGTCAGTTTACTGAATCAGATCCTATTCATAGCTCCAGTTCCTTCACATTGATTCTGACTCTTTCTTTTTTCATTGCTTTAGATTTAAAGAAATCATACTCTTTTACTCTCAGAAATTCTGTAAGAGAGTGACTTCTACAGTCATTCCCATCCAAAAAAGTCAAGTAGGGTTTCTGTCATTAGAGAATTCATTCTTATTTTGACACCAGAGATAGAGAGCACACCTCAGGCCAAAGCTCTGAAATGAGACCATTAATATACATGGGATATTTGCAGATGAGAGGGAACAGGGCCCTCCCATGTGGCCTCAGATGAAGTTCTCAAAAAACGTCATAAATCAGTTCATTCCTGTTGAACTCATATCATTTTCCTGTTCTGTTTGCTCTTTTTCCTTTGATGTTGTGACTATTACCTTCCACCCCTAAAATATCACAACTAAAATGGAAACTTTTCAATTCTTTACAAAATAAGTAGGATCAGAAGCGATTATCTTTCTTTTATTAACCTCCTTTCTACAATTGAGTTAAATACTGTAAACTGAGAGAGACAGAAATGGTCACATACACACAGAGAGAATTATTTCCAAAGAACTTATCTGTACTTTTCCCCAATAAATTTTTCTAGAGCTATTTACACCTGCCAGAAACACAGTATGTATGGTGCATAATTATCTTTCACTAGAACATAAAGAGAAGTTGTAAAGCCATTCATGTACAAATCCTAGATATATCTTCAGTTCTCTGGTATGAGATTCTAGGGAGACTCCTGGATGAAGTTAAGCAAATCAAACCTGATGTTTTTTAATGCTCTCACTCATAGACAAAAGAACAAAACAAGACAAATACAAAACAATTTTCTATCCAAAAAATTCAGGAACATAACTGTATTCAAGAACATATCAATTCCCTTCTACAAATATCTCAAAAATGCACAGTATTTTAACTATTTTAAGATGTATTATTAAATGTTTAAATAATTGGTGCATTATTTACTTTGTGTTAGAAGCGTTTAGACAATTTAGGTAATCAGTTTATTTGTCCATGATTTTTATATAATAATTAGTATATATGTCACAGTATATCACAAATGTACAACTAAAGGAATGTAATACAATAAAATGTAAGACAAGGAATTTTCTCACAGGAATTTAAAAATTTTGAAAGTGTGGATTTTGATTCCGCATAAGGACTCCCACAAAGACTAATGGAACAATTTTTTGATCTAAGCAAAACTGAGTTAATTATACCTATTGTCATAAGAGAAAATAGAATTTTGTCATTTTCTCAAAGGACAGAGACTGGAAAAGTGGCTTATTGGATTTGGGGGATCTGAATTACAGTAGTTTGAGGTGGATCTTTCAAAGAGGGGAAGTAGGTGGGATTGGGCAAGGTTTATGAAATTTAGTACAATAGTTCATGATCAGTATACTCAGTGAAGCCCAAGTCCTGAAACCAGGCTTAGATGGCAAGTGGTTTGTCAGATAAGTAAGCACTTTTCCCAGAGAAGTTTAGTCTGAGAATTTTCTGAGAGAAAAGGCAGTTATCAATTGGCTTATTGTCTTCTCTTTACTTAACTTTCTGAAGAAAACCCTTAAGTCATTGTCATAGGGTGCTTAGGTTCTCAGTGCTGTGCTACGCTAAGTCTCTTCAGTCGTGTCCACCTCTTTGTGACCATAGGGACTGTAGCCCGCCAGGCTCCTCTGTCCATGAAATTCTCTAGGCAAGAATACTGGAGTGGATTGCCATGCCCTCCTCCAGGGGATCTTCCTGACCCAGGGATCTAATAGGTGTCTCCTGTCTTCTGCATTGGCAGTTGAGTTTTTTTTTTTAATTAATTAATTTTAATTGGAGGCTAATCACTTTACAATATTGCAGTGGTTTTTGTCATACATTCACATGAATCAGCCATGTGTATATGTGTCTCCCATTCTGAAACTCCCTCCCACTTCCCTCCTCATCCCATACCTCACTGCCACCTGGGAAGTTCAGTAGAAGGATGTAATTCAAATAGTAAAAATTACCTCTTCCAGTAGAAAGTCCTGAGAGATTTCAACTCAAAGGCAGCCATCCAAAGATACTGACCATCCAGTTTACGGCACATGTCCTGTTAGGTGCTGTCTCTTAGGTATGAATGTTAAAGAGGTAGTCCCTCACTTCACAGACCATATAGTCTGGCATATAGTGAAGGCAAATAAAAAGGCAATTCAATGTGGGGTGATGAGTGTTTCATGGCATTAAATACAGGGATACAATGGCAGCACATGGGATCTCAGAAGACTTCTTGGGGGAAATAATGGCATGAATGAAATTTTGTAACAGAAGCTAGGAGAGTTGATCCAAGCAAGAAAAACTTAAAAAATATGAGGAAAAAAATTAGAAAAGAACATCTTTTTAAGTAACAGGATTTAACCATAGCTAGAAGATTGATTGCTCTGGAATCTAAGAATGCTAAAGCTTCCTTTACAGAATATGTACATAAAAAGTGTACATGTTAAAATAGCAATTTATTTGCTTCACTTCCATGTGTATTATTTATTCATTTCTACTAAGGGCCAGTATATGAGCTATAAAAATAAATCTAAATAGGGAACATAAAAAGTAAATTTAATTCTACCTAACTTTCATCTCAAAATGAAGGCTACTGTTGTTTAGACTTAATATGATGTCAACATTCCTGAGAGGTCATTGATGTAGCAATATGTATATTATCTTTTGAGCCAATCAATTTATTTTACATATTCTGTTAACACTAAGAATATATAACATTAAAGAGATATCCTTGCAATCCAGTAGACCAGATTTACATTGAAAAACAAAATCATAATTCTCTGAGACTGTTTGAATTAAATTGAAGTTGTATCTCTTTGTTTGTTTGTGATTCACTTAGGCTATATTTAGGATGGGCTAACATTTTTTATGCTTTTTGTGTCAGCATGGGAACTGTTAACAGTATGCTTCTTTATTGTTAAATTTCTCTAAAAACTCTCAAAGAGTTTCTTGAATTTTTCTGTTGAATATGGATTTATTTTGTGGGAAAAAGACAAAGCTTGTTATGCTCAACCCAAGTATGCAGGGATGAGTCCTGTAGCACTGGACATATATTCATTCATATTTGCTCTTTACTTACAATTTGCTTGGAGAAGGAAATGGCAACCCACTCCAGTGTTCTTGCCTGGTTAGTTCCATGTACAGAGTAGCCTGGTGGGCTATAGTCCATGCAGTTGCAAAGAGTTGGACACAACTGAGTGATTAACAGTTTGTTAGTAACAAACTCATTTTTAGACAATATTCTAGGTTAATGAGTTTGAGGCCTTTAAATAAAAAAAAGAAATCACCATATTGAACTTTCCAAAAATATACATACTTCTCTCCAGCCAACCAATTTTCTAATTATACTAAATTTGAGTTTCAATTTTCCCTTGCTCAAAGAAACTTAACTTGAAACATTAATAATTGATCATTCTACCTCAAATTCAAGTTCTGAAGATTTATTATCAAGCACTGAAATATTGATTATATCCAAAATCACATTTCTCTGTATAGAAGATGAAATCTAATCCATTATTTAAAAAAAAATAAATGTTATTTTTTGTTATATGTAATAGTTTTCATAACAGAAGATGAGACTTCTTTGGGGATCACTGATGATGTCTTTGATGTGGGATGAATGAATTATGTTTAGAGCATCTTTCTTCAGCAAGGGCTTCCCTGGTGGCTCAGAAATTAAAACGCCTGCCTCCAATGCGGGAGACCCGGGTTCGATCCCTGGGTCGGGAAGATCCCCTGGAGAAGGAAATAGTAACCCAGTCCAGTATTCTTGCAAAGAGTCGGACACGACTGAGCGACTTCAGTTTCACTTTTCTTCAGCAAAGGAGCAAAACTAACATCAAGAGTGTTCTATCTGTGCAGAGAATACTGAGATTTCCTTTCTTATTTTTAACCCAGTTTTTCTCTCCTGGCAGAGAATGTGCCACCATATCAAGAGGCATCTATGGCCTTTCAAGTGTTTAAAAGGAGCTCAAAGACGGAAATATTTCTTTGATGCTGTCAGCGTGCTCACAGTGGATGACAGACAACTGACTTCACTGAGAAATAACTAAACTTCTATCCAAACGCACGCTGACTAGAAATAGGAGAGATGATAATTACGTATTTGTTCAAATTATTAGTAGAAACATTCAAGTTTCTGGAGTGGGACCTGTCATCAATGGTGGAGATTGTTCTCTTTTTATTTTATTCTCTCTCTTTATATCGCAACAACCAAGACATATAATTTAGTCACAGTCTCTCACATGGTGGTTATTTTATTTTCAATATTAGGTAATTGGTAGTCTATTTTATGAAGATGACTTTAACTAGGATTAAAATAAAACTTTTCCTACTTAAATTTATGTATTGCATAATATAAAGTAAAGCATAAATAGAACATGAAGCCAAAGATGCAGGAAAAAAAATCCATCAGACCATGGTTTCAAGAAAAGCTAAAATAATTCTTTCCAGAAAAATACCAGAGTGTCTAGATCCACTAGGTTTATCTGCAGGACGGGTATTTAAGATCTTAGAGTCAACTTTGGTCATCTGAAGAGAGTAAAGTGAAAATGCCTTGGATTGAAGAGAGTATGTGTAAAGGAAAAAAAAAAAAAAAAAAGCAGTCACAGAATGGGGAAAATCTCCAAGAAATCTCAGGGAGTTAAAAACAGCTTTATTTGTTGGAAGGAACAGGATGATAGAAAGTTTTAAATTTTGAGGTAAGAGAGAGTTGAGCATATTTATTACAGAGATGAAGCCAATTAAGAGGGAGATTACAAGAAAGATAAACTGTAGGAGACTTAAGATCTCTGATGAAGTTACACATTTGTTGAGTGGAGATGGTTTGAAATAGCTAATATATAATGCAAGAAAAAACTGACCACATAAGTAAATATACACAGTTTGCCATAAAGTGCTGAAGCTTTCATTGAGCCAGAAAAAAAAAAAAAAAAAAAAACAAAATTAANAATTATAAAGCCATGGGTTTCTCTAATGACTTTTCTTTAATTACATCCAACAATGTTTATGTTGGTAAAGAATATATAGATATTTACCAATAGGCATATTTGGAATCTGGAGAGTCCCTCGGACTGCAAGGAGATCAAACCAGTCAATCCTAAAGGAAATCAATCTTGAATATTCATTGGAAGGACTGATGTTGAAGCTGAAGCTCTCATACTTTGGCCATCTGATGCGAAGATCTAACTTATTGGAAAAAAAGAACTCTGATGCAGGAAAAGTTTGAGGGCAAAAGGAGAAGAGAATGTTAATGGATAAAATGGTTAGAGAGCATCATTGACTCAATGTACCTGAATTTCAGCAAACTCTGGGAGATGGTGAAGGACATGTAAGTCTAGTATGCTGCAGTCTGTGGGGAAGAAAAGTAGGACACAACTTAGCAGCTGAAAAACAATGGACAATATTTGGAATCTAAGAATATCCAAGGCACTGCATGGAATAGAAAAAAAAAAAAAAGGCCGTGTCTTCAGTAGGATTATAATTNAGCCAAACTTAGTTTTAAAAATAAGGAGTCCAAAACAATAATGAATAATTGATATCCACACTCCATATCTATATAAAAGTGATTCTGTGCTTTAGTTTAGTTTTTGGGTAACCTCCTCTTTGCCTATTGACCTTTCATAGATATATCATAGATAATCTTCAGGGATATATTATACTACTGTATTTTCATGTAAAAAAGAAATCATATCTCTTTAACACATTTCAAAAAATACATTCTTCATGTGTATACAATATTACTTACTGGAAAAACTCTTTTCCCAAGATGTTTGTCTACCCTGCTTTAATTAATAGTTTGTCATTTTCTCCTTTCTGGCTGCAATCTGGATATAACCAGGAAGAATTTGATAGCAAAGGCTCTAAAGTGCAATTCTAGTTGATCACCATAATATGGTGGGGCTAAGTGCAGGTCATTTAACCCCTCAAAGGAAATTGAACCTGACTCAACCAAACTAATTTTGAAAATAACTCACAAAATAAGACAGATTCTACAGGAAATTTATAGCAAGTTACTTATTACCTAGGGGCTTCCCTGGTGGCTCAGACAGTAAGAATCTCCCTGCAGTGCAGGAGATCTGGGTAGAGAAGATCCCCTGGAGAAGGGAATGGCAACCCACTCCAGTATTCTTGCTTGAAGAATTCCATGGATAGAGGCTATGGTCCACAAAGTTGAAAAGAGCTGGACATGTTCAGTGACTTGCACTTTCACTTTAAAGTATAAAAGGAGTAATTAAAGTCCAAATTCTTTTGTCTCTGCTTCTTTTCTGCCATCCCTCTTGATGACAATTATGGATTGTCTTAATCTGGCCCCATAAACCTGAACTTTTCATCACCATTTGCTATATTGGTGTTTGTTTATGTCCCTATATTCTTGCCAATTTGAGATTTGACTGGTCAGTGAAGTTTAAATGTCTCTCTGCTAACCCCATGCCCCACTCGAAATGTGTACTCTAAATAATAATCAGACTCTATCTCTATGACAGGAAGAACCTATCTTTTTCAGAGCTCCAGTGAGATAACAAATAATGGAATTGGTTAAACACTATTTGCTTTTGTGAAAACAGGCAGGTAACATTCCTATTAATTGAACTCAATGCTTTGCACAAAAGGAGCAGACTTTTTAAGATATGTACCTTTATAACTTTTATAAAAACCTGTGTGAGCTTGTTGTTGTGTCTCACTTTTTGTGACCCCATGAACATCAGAGCATCAGGCTCACCCTGTCTCCCTATCTCCTTGACTTCTCTCAGATTCATGTTGATTGAGTCAGTGGTGCTATCCAACCATCTCATCTTATGCACCAACCCCCCCCTGACACACACACCCCAACCTTTTCCTTCTGCCCTCAATCTTTCCCAGCATCAGAGTCTTTTCCAGTGAGTTAGCTCTTCACATAAGGTGGCTGGGTACTGAAGCTTCAGCTTCAGCATCAGTCTTTTTAATGAAAATTCAGGGTTGATTTTCTTTAGGATTGACTGGTTTGTTTTCCTTGCAATCCAAGTACTCTCAAGTGTCTTCTCCAGCACCACAGTTCAAAAACATCAGTTCTTTAACACTCAGCCAACTCTCACATCCATTTATGACTACTGGAAAAACTATAGTTTGACTATGCAGAACTTTGTCAGCAAGGTGATGTCTCTGTTTAGTTTTTCATAGCTTTCCTTCCAAGAAGAAAGAGACCACAGTCTGCAGTGATTTTGGAGCCCCAGAAAAGTCTTTCACTGTTTCCACTTTTCCCCCATCTATTTCTCATGAATGATGGGACTGGATGCCAGGATCTTAGTTTCTTCAATTATGAGTTTTAAGCCAGCTTTTTCACTGTCCTCTTTCACACTCATCAAGAGACTCTTCAGTTTCTCTTCTCTTTCTGCTATTAGAATTATTGGTGTTTCTGCCAGCGATCTTGATTTCATCTTGAGACTCCTCCAGCCTAGTGTTTCACATGATGTACTCTGTATCTGTATTTAAGTTAAGTAAGCAGGCTGACAAAATACAACCTTGCTGTGCTTCTTTCCCAATTTTGAAGCAGTCGGTGTTCCATATCTGGTTCTAACTGTTGCATCTTGACCTAATAGAGGTTTTTCAAGAGGCAGATAAGATGGTCTGGTATTCCCGTCTCTTTAAGTATTTTCCACAGTTTGTTGTTGGCTTCCCAGGTGGCACAGTGTTAAAGAATCCACCTAGCAATGCAGGAGATGCAAGAGATGGCAGTTTAATCCCTGGGTTGGGAAGACCCCCTGAAATAGAAAATGGCAACACACTCCAGTATACTTGCCTGGAAAATCCCATGACAGAGGACTTTGGTGGGTTATGATCCATGGGCTCCCAAAGAGTCGGACATGACTGAGCGACTCAGCATGCACAGCTGGTTCTGATCCACACAGTCAAAGACTTTAGTGTAGTCAATGAAGCAGAAGTAGATGTTTTTCTGGAATTCCCTTACAATGCTTCAATAAGCTAATGTTATTGATAAAATATATTTCACTAAATTAAATACTGATTTCTTATATACATATGGTGCATACATATACAAGTTAAGTGAATATAAATGTATTTTAAAAGTTGCGATCTTATTATGTAAAAACAATAATGAACATTCATTATATGTTGGACAATAAGACAGATTTATTTGTTTAATTTTACTTGATCATTTAGTTTTCACAGTAAATGGATGCAGTTGGTTGTTTAAGTCCTATTTGATACAATGGTAAAATAAATGGTGAACACAATTTTGAAAGTTTTACAGCTAAGAAAGGCTTTTGCTGCATTTCAAATGAAGGTTAGTTTGCAGGGAACAGGTCAAACACTACGATTTTATACATTTTGTTATACTAAGAACATATAATCTCATTCTCCATACATTTTTCCCCCTCAGTACAATGGCAAAGTTTGATATCTTTTCAACCATCATTGACTCCACCTTTGTCTCACAACTGAAAATCTTCTGTATTATAATTTCTCACTCACATACACTTTGTGTTCAATGTGAAAGAATTGCTCACTGGACCACTCACTCCAAAATCTTCACACTTTGAAAACTAATTTTAAATATAATTTAAGTTTCTATATTTCAGTAGATTGATGTAGCAAGAGAACATGCCTTGATATGTTTGAAGGTTATTTTGCTTGATTTTAGTTTGATTTTAAGTTTCAAGCCTCAAAAAGATAGACTATGATATATTGGTATCATGTCTTAGATTGAAAAATACAATAATGTTGGTGGAATAATACCCATTAATCCTATAAATTAATATTTTTAAGGGAGGCATGGTTTTATTAAAATTTGCTTTGGTTATCACTGTTAATATACAGGTCTTATTAGCTGAGAATATATTTCGTAGAACATGTTGAACAAATAATGCTATTTTATATATTTTTACTGAGTGCAATTGGGATAAAATTATATTTTTCAGATACATGTTTCAATATCTATATCTATTATAACTTTTATAACTGAAAGTATGTAACTTTTGACCCCATTCACCCATTTTACCTACCCAGCTCTCACCAAAAAAAAAATTTTATTTTCATTAGTTCCTTGTAATTATCATTTATAAATATAAATTGAGAAAAAACATTTATATACCTATTCAGCTTTAAATCTTGTTATTCTAAGCAGATATTAATTGTGGACTTAGAGTATCTCCAAGTTGATGGATTGATAATAAATGTAATGTAATAAATAGAATGTACTTTCAACTGGTTCTCTAGAAAACATTTCTTCTGGTGAAAGTCTAAGAAAGGATTCATTATTAAGTTACATTAAAATATCAAAATTAAACAATACAAATAGTGTCTAGGGAGGAAGCTTCCAGGAACATAGATTCTCGGATATTTTAGTACATCCAAAGAAATTAGGAAAATGCTTTTTACTCAGATTTTCATATTATGTTGATTACTACAAAATTATATTAAATCTCACTAAAGCAATATCCATGCTAAAAGTCTAGAAAAACTCTTGATAAACCTTTAGATTCTGATCCTAAGTACACAGTGATATTCAGATTAGGCATTTCACAGGTAAAAATATATTTCCAAATTAGGCACAAGTTTTAAAAAATAATACTTCATAAGTAAACAGCATGGTTTCATTATAGAAATAAAGTTATACAGAGAAAATTTATTTGAAACATTACCATGATGGTTTTAGTTGGAAATAATACATGCTCTAACATTAATATATAGCCCATAGGTAGATACATAGGTATATGCAGAAATGATAAATAGATAGATGGATAGACAGATATAGAGATACAGGTGATACAGACACATATAGCTATCTCAAGCTCCAGGTCTACTATAATCAGATGACCTGATTCCTCTGCTTTTTTCCTCTTTCCTTTAAAGAACTACTATTGTGAGACCTCAGTAATTACTTCCACATAAATATTCAAGAGCTTAGTACCTGGATTTCACTTCTAAAACCAGTGTCTGAGTTTAATATCCATTTAAGCTTCTTTTTCTAATAGCTGTAATAAAAAGGTCTTAACGAACTGACTAACCACAGTGGTGTGGTCACTCATCTAGAGCCAGACATCCTGAAGTGTGAAGTCAAGTGGGTCTTAAGGAAGCATTACCATGAATAAAGCTAGTGAAGGTGGTGGAATTCCGGCTGAGCTATTTCAAATACTAAAAGATGATGCTGTGAAAGTGCTGCACTCAAAATGCCAGCAAACTTAGAAAACTTAGCAGTGACCACAGGACTGGAGAACATCAGTTTTCATTCCAATCCCTAAGAAAGGCAGTGCCACAGAATGCTCAAACTACTGCACAGTTGCACTCATCTCACACACTAGCAAAGTAATGCTTAAAATTCTCCAAGCGAGGCTCTAAATAGTATGTGAACCAAGAACTTCCAGATGTACAAGCTGGATTTAGAAAAGGCAGAGGAATCAGAGATCAAATTGTCAACATCCACTGGATCATAGAAAAAGCAAGAGAATTCTAGGAAAAAAATTTACTTCTGCTTCCCTGATACCCTAAAACATTTGACTGTGTGGGAAACTAGTTCCATAGTTTATAATAGCAAACTATGTAAAATTCTTAAAAAGATGGGAATACAAGACCACTTTACCCGTCTCCTGAGAAACTCATGTGTGATTAAAGAAGCAACAGTTAGAGACAGACAATGAACAGACTAGTTAAAAATTAGGAAAGGAGTATGATAAGGCTGTATATCATCACCCTGGTTATTTAACAATATGCAGAGTACATTATTTGAAATACCAGGCTGGATGAATCACAAGCTGGAATCAAGATTGGAGGGAGAAATATCAATAACCTCAGATATGCAGATGATACCACCCTTATGCCAGAAAGAAAAGAGAAACTAAAGAGCCTCTTGATGAAAGTGAAAAAGGAGAATGAAAAAGCTAGTTTAAAACTTATTCAAAAAACTAAAATTACAGCATCTGGTGTCATTACTTCATGGCAAATAGATGGGGGGAAAGTGGAAATAGTGACATATTATATGATTTTATTTTCTTGGGATACCGACTCGATGGACGTGAGTTTGAGTGAACTCCGGGAGTTGGTGATGGACAGGGAGGCCTGGCATGCTGCGATTCATGGGGTCGCAAAGAGTCAGGCACAACTGAGCAACTGAACTGAACGAAAATCACTGCAAATTGTGACTGCATCCATGAAATTAAAAGACTCTTGCTCCTTGGAATGAAAGCTATGACAAATCTAGATGGCATATTAAAAAGCAGAGATATTACTTTGCTGACAGAGGTCTGAATAATCAAAACTCTCTTTTTTTCCAGTAGTCATATATGAATGGAAGATTTGGGCAGTAAAGAAGGCTGGGCACAGAAGAATTGATACTTTTGAACTGTTATTTTGGAGAAGACTCGAGAATACCTTGCACAACCAGGAAATCAAACCAATCAACCCTAAGGAAATCAACCCCGAATTGGAAGGACTGATGCTGAGGTCATTGGAAAAGACCCTGATGTTGGGAAAAATTGAAGTCAGGAGAAGAAGGGAGCAACAGAGGATGAGATGTTTGGATATTATCACACACTCAATGGGCTTGAGTTTGAGCAAGCTCCAAGAGCTGGTGATGGTTAGGGAAGCCTGGCATGCTGCAGTCCATAGGGTTGCAAAGAGTTGGACATGACTGAGCCCCTGAACAACAACAACAAAACATCTTTTCCACTGGAAATTTGTATTTGCCTTTTTTATTTCAAACTGAAAATATTAAAAGACAATTTACTTCCAAGACCCTGTTGTGTGTTTTCTGCTTTTATTCTTCTGCCAATTACTTTAGCGAGGGAATTATCAACTATTTGTAACTCAACCTTTTTTTTTTTCTTTAATTCCAATTGATGGTGTAATAAATTATAGCAACTTATAATATATTGTAGATTCATTTTCTTACAGTTTGGAGGTTAGAAGTCTAAAATGGGTCCCACTGGGCTAAAACTAATATGTGGGCAGGGCTGACTGAGTTCCTTCCCAGAGGCTCCTGAAAAGAATGTTTACTTGCTTTTTCCTGATTCTGAAAATTGAGTTGGGTTCTTATCACACTAGTATCTTTCTAATTCTATTTCTTATGCCTCCTCTTTTAAGGACACTTATCATTACATTGGGTCCACTCAGATAATCCAAGGTTATCAACCTATTTTAAAGTTAACTTATTAACAACCTTAAATTTATCTGAAATCTTAATTCTTTTATCTTGCGATATGATATATTGACAGGTTCTTTCAAGGGTAGAATGTGGATGTCTTTTCCTTTTCTTTTGTGAGTTGATGAGTACGCTATTTGTCTATCACAATCTGTTAGGTTACAGAGTGTTGGAGATACTTCTGTGTTTCACGTGATTTTCAGACCTATCCTCATGTTTCCTACCCACTATGCTTTACACATCATATATTCAGCTTTCAAATCACCTAATCTCATTTTTGCAAGTAGAAATTAAGAGGTATGTTTCTTTGTTTGTTTGTTTTACTTTGCAATATTATATTGGTTTTGCCATACATCAACATGAATCTGCCATGGGTGTACACGTGTTCCCAATCCTGAACCCCGCCCCCCACCTCCCTCCCCATACCATCCCTCTGGGTCATCCCAGTGCACTGTCATCCTTTACCACTAATTGGCTCTGTGTCATAAAAGTAACATCAATTTATTGACTTTCTTAAAAGTAAATAAGTGTTATTGGATTAGCTGATTAATGGACACTTTCCATTTTTTTTAAAAAAAGATAATATTTTAAATAATAATAAAATACAATATGAAGTGTTAGTTGCTCAATCATGTCTGACTCTTTACAACCCCATGGACTGTAGCACACCAGACTCCTCTGTCCGTGGAATTCTCCAGGCAAGAATACTGGAGTGGGTTGCCATTCCCTTCTCTAGGGAATTTTCCTAACCCAGGGATCAAACCAGGGTCTCCTGTACTGCAGGCAGATTCTTTATCCTCTGAGTCACCAGGAGATATAAACAATATAATTACAACCGATTTTGATTATCAATTCTTATACAGTCATATTTAAAATCAAATTTGAAAGCATTATGCATATAATTAAAACAATTTGAGTAAAATGTTTTCTCTCCAGCCACATTAAAAAAAAAAAAATTGAAGTTCTTTCCATG
>SJYQ01000479.1:126737-158186 GCA_006410935.1 Redunca redunca
AACGAGAAAAGAGCATTGTTTTGTGATTAGAAAATCACTATTATTTTGTTAAAATTAACAGGAAAAAAACCAGCTTGTCCTTTTTCATCTTCTTATAGAAAGTTGACTCAAATAAATTAACTCAAAGTACAAAAGAATGAATAATGGGCAGCTGGAAAAATCCTATATAAGATGAATGAAAGCTGACAACTTCAATTACAATTTGAACTGTCTCTTTGTGTATGAATGTGATTTAATGGAAATCTGATATTCAATAAACCTGACTTTCTTTATGATTTATAATAGCTAGCCTTAGGTTACCCAGATGTATTTTATAGTGTAAAATGGCACAATGCCCTCTTCCAGTGATATGCAAAATTTTCCATCAACCAAGAATCAAAGGATACTTTTTCTGATCAAAAAGAAACATATGTGTGATGCTAGTGAACGGGAATTTTACTGTACACTCTGACCCTGACTCCAAAACCCCTTCTTTCATTACTTGAAGCAACACAAAGAATCTGCTGATGATGTTATGTCTAATTACCATCCCACGTCCATTTACTTTCTTCCACTTCAGTTGTGTATAAGACAGAGTGAAAAAAAAAGTTATTCCTGAAGACATTTTCCTGAGGACTGGTATCTGTTTATATGACCCAACTTGACGTCACAAATATTTTCTTTTTTTCAATCTTACTTTAGGAAGCTTATTACAGATCAAGCCCTCTTCAAAAACTTAATTAAACTGAAATTCAGGTTACTGATTTATTTGAACTATAGCTCTAAATGTATTCATATGCATATTTTCCTTTGGAAAAAAAAAACTATAGAAAATGTCACAACGTTATGACTTTATCCAGCTCCACAATAACTACCATATTCTGATTCTATATAAATATGCATCCTCAAATTATTTTAGATAATAGAATAGAAGATAAGAGATGAGTGTTCCAGGAAGGATACTTAGTAATTAACATGACTTGTCTCATTGACATAATAACAATGACAATGAGACTTATTATCACCATTTTACAAATAAGGAGTTTCGAGATTTACAAAAGTAGCTTCCCTATTCACACAACATCCTGACAGAACCAGGACACTAACATCTCCAAAATATAAGATGGTTATATACACATTATGATTTGTGAAAACTTATGTTTGCTAAGATTCTGATTAATTCAACCTGATTACTGTGTATCTGTTATTTGAGTATTCCAGATGTTTATCTACCTGGGATTATTGGCAGTTAGGTTCCTTGGAAGCTGTCTCTGAGTCTTAGACTAGCAGAAGGAATGTTTATTAGGCTGGGCTTTTAGGATCAAAAAACAAGGAAAGAAAAGGAAGGAAGGAAGACTGGTCAGAGGGAGAAGTTCAAAGAGGAGTCAGTCTTAGAGAAGACCCCGCTGGGCCTGCAGAGAACACCGAGACTTCAGTGGCCTTTCTTATATGTTCCAGGTGGGGCCAAGAGAATTGGACGTTTATTGTCCCTCATAGCTGATCATCAGACATAGGCTTCCTAGAGAACATATGTAACTTTTCTTTAACCAAGGTAATACAGGATGGTGTGACAGCATGGGATCTCTGTCAACAATACTCCCATCAGCCACTGAAATAGACCTTCAGCCTGAAGAAGAATCCGAGTTGTCCATCATAATATTCATATTCATGTGCGTAGAGATAACTCTACACATTTATGCATATATAGAGCAAAACATAGAAAACAAAATTTAAATTTTAGATGTACACACATCAACAACTAGCTTGGACTACATTTATTATTAAACAAATAAGCTCAAAGCTTAGCTTCTTAATCAGATCTTTCAAAATAGATAAATGCACTTTGTTGAGAAAATAATAGTTCAGGAAAATAAAACACTAATGCATCCTCTATCCTAAAAAGCAATAAAGTGTGACTTTATTAATACCTTTAAAGCAGTGGTAAAGAATTCAGATGCATCAATATGGGCTCAATAAAGGACAGAAATGGTATGGGCCTAACAGAAGCAGAAGATATTAAGAAGAGGTGGCAAGAATACACAGAAGAACTGTACAAAAAAGATCTTCACGACCCAGATAATCACGATGGTGTGATCACTCACTTAGAGTCCGACATCCCGGAATGTGAATTTGAGTGGGTCTTAGAAAGCATCACTATGAACAGAGCTAGTGGAGGTGATGGAATTCCAGTTGAGCTATTTCAAATCCTGAAAGATGATGCTGTCAAAGTGCTGCATTCAATATGCCAGCAAATTTGGAAAACTCAGCAGTGGCACAGGACTGGAAAAGGTCAGTTTTTATTCCAATTCCAAAGACAGGCAATACCAAAGAATGCTCAAACTACCGCACAGTTGCACTCATCTCACATGCAAGTAATGCTCAAAATTCTCCAAGCTAGGCTTCAGCAATACGTGAACCATGAACTCCCTGATGTTCAAGCTGGTTTTAGAAAAGGCAGACAAACCAGAGATCAAATTGCCAACATCTGCTGGATCATGGAAAAAGCAAGAGAATTCCAGAAAAACATCTATTTTTGCTTTATTGACTATGCCAAAGCCTTTGACTGTGTGGATCACAATAAACTGTGGAAAATTCTGAAAGAGATGGGAATACCAGACCACCTGACCTGCCTCTTGAGAAACCTATTTGCAGGTCAGGAAGCAACAGTTAGAACTGGACATGGAACAACAGACTGGTTCCAAATAGGAAAAGGAGTACATCAAGGCTATATATTATCACCCTGCTTATTTAACTTATATGCAGAGTACATCAAGAGAAACACTGGACTGGAAGAAACACTAGCTGGAATCAAGATTGCCGGGAGAAATATCAATGACCTCAGATATGCAGATGATACCACCCTTATGGCAAAAAGTGAAGAGAAACTAAAAAGCCCCTTGATGAAACTGAAAGATGAAAGCGAAAAAGTTGGCTTAAAGCTCAACATTCAGAAAACTAAGATCATGGCATCTGGTCCCATCACTTCATGGGAAATAGATGGGGGAAGAGTGGAAACAGTGTCAGACTCTATTTTGGGGGGCTCCAAAATCACTGCAGATGGTGATTGCAACCATGAAATTAAAAGACGCTTACTCCTTGGAAGAAAAGTTATGACCAACCTAGATAGCATATTCAAAAGCAGAGACATTACTTTGCCGACTAAGGTCCGTCTAGTCAAGGCTATGGTTTTTCCTGTAGTCATGTATGGATGTGAGAGTTGGACTGTGAAGAAGGCTGAGTGCCAAAGAATTGATGCTTTTGAACTGTGGTGTTGGAGAAGACTCTTGAGAATCCCTTGGACTGCAAGAAGATCCAACCAGTCCCTTCTGAAGGAGATCAGCCCTGGGATTTCTTTGGAAGGAATGATGCTAAAGCTGAAACTCCAGTACTTTGGCTACCTCATGAGAAGACTTGACTCTTTGGAAAAGACTCTGATGCTGGGAGAGATTGGGGGCAGGAGGAGAAGGGGACGACAGAGGATGAGATGGTTGGATGGCATCACTGACTCGATGGATGTGAGTCTGAGTGAACTCCAGGAGTTGGTGATGGACAGGGAGGCCTGGCGTGCTGCGATTCATGGGGTCGCAAAGAGTCAGACACGAGTGATCTACTGAACTGAACTGAAGGCTTAACCATATCTTTGAAACAGACCAGAACAGTATATTTAGTTTCATAAGCTAAGTGGAGAAGTTAATTTGAGTTGGTAAAATGTTGTGTTTAAATTTCACAAACACTTGTAGACATGATTTTCTTACATCTCTTTCCAAATGAAGGAAGTTTAGAAATAGGAGATACAAGGGTGTCATTCTCAAATTCCTGGAAAGTGGTAGTTAAAATGAAGAGCTTATTTCAAAGATTAGAAATCTTATCCTAGCAAAAGGACCTAAGGAGTTAGCCTGCAGGGTGTAAGAGAGTACCCTGATGTCTATAGAATTAGGGTTGTGTCCCAGATATGAAAAGAACGCCACAGTGGTGGCTGAGATAGAGGAACTATGCCTGTGTCTAGTCACCATTAGGTTGAACTTGGTGGCGATGAGAAGCCTACTTTCATATCACTCTTCATGACTGAACACACCTTATGGGAAAAGTAGCATATATTTCTCAAAGTAAGAAATAGAACAAAAATGGTTCTGATACTATAGAAGGAAGACAAAAAAGCTACAAAAACAACTCATGCAATGACTGCATTGAATAGGCAAGAATACTCAGAGACTACAATGGCTTATAAATACACACAAGCTGTCTAAATGCACTTCTAGGTGGATAACACTGCCTCCATGCTTGCTCTCCCCCATCCAAAAGGAAAAAAAAAAAAGTATAAAAAGAAATCCTGGGTAAGTCTAACCTTTCTTGCCCGTTATCCCCATTTGCCTCTATTTGAGTCATCACCATCACTTCTAGTTCAGTGGTGTAATTTTTTCTTCCATTAACTTTAATAGGCTTATATCAATGTTAAGCAATGGGATCATTTTACACTGACTGGGTTGATGAGAAATACCTCCACTCAATTAGTTTCTCAATACTGGAATATGTGGAAATGAAGAAAAAAAAAAAAACAGGCAAGCTGAAAACTTTAAGCTGAAAATGAGGTAAAAGTTTCTTTATTCTTATACTCCATGACATTTGAAAAACCTTATAGTATTTCTGTGTTAACAAGAAGGAAAAAGTATTTGGCAAACCTCCAGAGAATATTAGGGCATGTGTGATCTTTTACAAATGGAATATTTGTAAAAATATACAAACAATTTCTTAAATGTTTCACTTTGCCTGGGGTAAAGTTTCATATACTGGGAATTTTTGTGTCTTGCCATAATGGTTTCCCTTATAATTTCAGGAAAAATATTTTATTATCTAATATAAAATGAAGATCAGGGTACTGTTTAAATGGATTGGTTTATAGGTACTGTGCTCATGCTTGTTAAAATTTATCTGAACCTCAAGTATTTCTTACTGAAAATATGATAAAATAGTGTTTGTTTGAACATCAGATTACCTTGAATGTTTATGAGTATTGATTACACTGGAAAGAATAGAATGGGAAAAAGACCTATTTTCTAGCTATGTTACAAAGCTTTATATTAACACTCAAATTCTCAAGTAGGTTAGAAGGTTTTAAACTTGCAAGATATAAGAATACATAATAAATTTTACCAAAGAGACAAAAGCACTCATTTTATGTAAAGCATGTTAATTTCCATCTCATCAATTAAAAAGACAAATTTGTGTTATCTCTACCTATGTACACTACAGAGGAATATGAATGATGCTCACAAACACACATACACTCAGAAATCCAATTACAATTTTGGATGTATTCAATAAATTTGCCCAAATTTGAGTGAATAACTCTGAATATCTATATGTAACTTTGATAGAGCATTGAGCTACTTATTCAAGAAAATCAAAATGCCAAAGAATTTTTCTTGATTGCTTGGGGATAGGAAAGATTATTCCCTTTTATGTTCACTTGCCTGTGAAGAGCATTAAAGTATAATCACCTACACTGCTATTCTGTGGTTTACAAAAAGATTACTTTTTAATTTCTATTTTCCAGACTTCTGTGTATACAGAAGTGGAAAATGTTAATATTTTATAGTTGTTCAGAAATTACAATTTTTTTAATTGTTGTACATTACTTCACACAGTTGAAGAGAAATGATACTAAATGTATAGGGTAATGGATATAACNTATAACAGTTAAAGAAAAAATTCATATCAACTAAGTAAAAAAAAGAAAAAAAGAAAAAAATCCTGAAAATTAAAAAAAAAAGGAATTAAGCAAAGTCATTTCAGAAGGGAAAACTGAGTTTCCAAATAAAGAAACAGTTAGATGCTATTGTCTTGAACTGCAGATACATCATATAAGCTCACAACTCCTTGCTTTCTCATTCATCACAGAAGCTCTCCATGTTCGTTTCAGTACTTGGTATCATAAAGTCAGCCTAATCATTTGAATGTTTCACATGTTTTCTGTATTCTTCTGCATTAGGTAAAGGGCACTTGTTGAATAAAAATTACAACTCTTCTCTACTGGATAGGTACAGAAGTCAGAAGAGATTTGACATATTTAATACCCCTTAGGTATTCCAGCCCTTTTCTGAGTATACAGAAAGCTGGGGACAGGCCAGTCTGTGCTGATCATTTGTCATCGTAAGATAGACCCAGTGGGCCCTGAACCCTAAGTCCACAATGTCAGTAGGTGCTGTAAACTTTTAAAAATTACAGCTTACTTCTGAAGATAATTTCCCAGGGCTGCAACACATATACATATTTTTCAAATACATAGTAGATTCATTTACACTGAGAGGAAATAAAGTAGGAAGCAGTAATAGATCAGAGACAGTATAGGACTCTCTATCTACCATATCTGCTTAATGACCATGGGAGTAATTTCTCCCCAAGTGTACTGATGTCTCAACCTGTGCTGTGTTTAGTTATTCAGTTGTTTCCCATTCTTTGCGTCACTGTGGACTGCAGCCCGCTAGGCTCCTTTGTCCATGGGGATTCTCCAGGCAAGATTACTGGAGTGGGTTGCCATGCCCTGCTCCAGGAGATCTTCCCAACCCAGGTCTCCAACCCAGGTCTCCCACTTTGCGGGCAGATTCTTTACTGTTGCGCCACCAGGGAAGCCCGTCTCTTAGAAGGATTTAAAACAAAATTAGAAATTTCTCTGAAATGGAAGAATGTCTTTAATAAATAAGTCCATGCTAAAAGGAAGGAAGCTTCTGATGGAAAGAGCTGATTGATAGCCACTCTGTACCAAAATGATAACCCACATACAAATTTTTCACAGTGTATCAGGCCAGGGCCATTGTCTAGATATGAACAGCAGTTATTACTGGAAGGGCCTCACTGGTGGTGCAGTGGTAAAGAATTTGCCTGTCTATGCAGGAAACACAGGAGACATGGCTTTAGTCCCTGGGTCAGAAGATCCCCTGGAGGAGGAAATGACAGCCCACTCCAGTGTTCTTGCCTGGATAATCCCACAGACAGAAGAGCCTGGCAGGCTACAGCCAGTAGGGTTGCAAAGAGTCAGACTCAACTGAGCAACTGAGTATGCACGCACGTACTGCTGGAAAGTTAAGCTCAATAAATATTTTAATGTATACTGTGATTATCAAGCTTATGACTCACATTTTATAGCCTGTTAGTAATGAAATCTGGCTGTTAGAATTTGCTATGTTATTAAAAACAAATGAGACAGAAGAGGCAAAAACTAGAGAAAGCATTGTTCAAACAGTACAATATCAATATGAAAAATTATAGGAAAAAGTTTTTAAAAATATATTCCAACATTACAAAAATGTGCTATTTTGAGTTTTTTCAACTGTATATTTAGTATCATCAAATGCTTTTCAATGATCACTAAATCACAAACAAATATAAAATTTCCAGATTATGTATTTTCAGGTAATAATCACCTTTAGTTTGGTGGGGAGGGGAGAAGTTGCAGATTAAAATAATTTAAAGCTGCAGAGAAAGGGGGGCTCTAAGTCACTGCTAAAATAAATGCAATTTAGTGTAAATTTTCTGTGAAGCTATTTGGAAAATACAACATGGAAGTTCTAGAAAAAAGTCTAAATCTAAAGATTCCAATTCTAAGATTTACTCTAAGGATAAGAAAGAAGCACCTCAATGCCATTTTATAAGCAGTCTTTAACTTAGCATTTTCAGAAAAGTTTAACTCATAAAGGCCCAAACCCAAAAACATAATAGCTAAAAAGGCAAAAGCCTCAAATGTCTTATATAATCAAATCACTGCACTCACTAAATATTTGAATAATATTTAACATTATGAAGGAGTATTTGCAAAATGTTAAGCTAAATGAAAATCATCAGAAAAGACATGCTAAGTTAAAATGATATTCACACATGTATATATAAACACATCATGAATAGATTTGTATGTAAATGCATGCCTATAAATCCATTTATAACATAATTGAAAGTGAATTACTATTAAACATACAGATTAAAATGAAGCTACATATCACATGATCTCCAGCTCCTTTTCCCTTACCAAGCTGCAGCAAGAATTCTTTGGTACATTCAGTCTGTATCCTTATGACTGTTTCTAGAGGAAAGAACATCAAATGTGTGGGATACTCATTGTTGAGCCCATAACCCTCCCCAGGAGATATGCACTATCATAAAACCCACATTCAACCTCCAATGGTTCATCATATTTTTTAGCTTACTTTTCCCACACATTTTGGTGGTGTTGACAGCTTGTGCCCAAGGTAAACAAATGTTTGTTTGTCCTTTAACCTCTCTTCTCTTATGGGTCCTTGAAATGTCATTAATTTTTCTGCCTGAACAATAGTTTTCTTATTAGGATTGTAGACTTTTTCCTCCTATTCTTTAGATGTCTAAGATGAATCAAGAGTGGTTAATAGATTGTGGAGTAAGTAAATCAAACAATTTTAAGTGGCTTGATCTTATTCTAGAGAAAGACATCTTTCATGTAATCAGATTAGTTTGAGAAAATTGAACATACTAATTTCCAAGACTAAAAATGATAATGAACTATTCTTAAATAATTACTTACATCATTTAAATACATGTGTGCACAGCTTCTAGTTAATTGACTTTATTTTATCTCTCTTATCCCTTTGACCCCACAGAATAATTAAAACGAGTTAATTAAGCACATTCAAAGGAAAATGTAATCTAAGGCTAAAATACATGGTTCCAAACATTAGTGCCCTTTTTGAAATAAAAATTAGTAAAAGGATCAACTGGAAATAGTTTATTTATTTTTCTCTAAGTGAATGATTTGGTGTTTTAGGGAATTTTTTTTCATACATTTATTGGTTAAATCTGACAAAAAAGTATAAAATTGGAAATGAAAATAATAATGTTGATGATGTTAAGATGATGATAATGATAATAATATGATGATAGTGATGGTGATGACTTAGATTCCAGTTCTTTGAAATGAAAGAATCCATGAGGTTTACTTGCTATGAGTTATTTCACTTCATAAATTAGTCAGATAAAAAATCTTCATCACTAGAGAGATTTATATCATTTTAATAGATAATTTACATGCATTCACTTATTCAACACTCTCCAAACTCTGCAAAATATTCATAATTATTACCAATTTGGAGGTATTGAATAAGAATTTGTAGATATTAGTTCCTTTCTCTCAAGTTACACTTCTGAGAAACAGGTGAAACTATGGCCTGAAAACTCCAAAATTTTATCATTTCAACCCTGTTTCCCTCACCAAAATGTTGCCACAATAGAAATAATGTTTTATATTTAACATGTGCGAGAAATTGTTTAAAGCCTTTAAGACATTTAGTCCACATAAAATAAAATTGTATTAGGTATTAACATAATTACCTTTATTATATAAATGATGAAACAAAAGAACAGAATAATTAGGAAACTGTTCAAAGATGGTATATGTGGGAGAACTTGAATACATGGTATTTGTTTTCAGAGGGTATGCTGCCTTAGTTACCAATATCTGATGAGGGGTAAATCCAGATTTAGATCTAGATCTATAACTAGATATCTATCTATGTGTATATATATATATATGTATGTATGCATGGCATCTGGTCCCATCACTTCATGGCAAATAGATGGAGAAATAGTGGAAACAGTGGCAGACTTTATTTTGGGGGGCTCCAAAATCACTGCAGATGGTGATTGCAGCCATGAAATTAAAAGATACTTACTCCTTGGGAGAAAAATTATGACCAACCTAGATAGCATATTAAAAAGCAGAGATATTACTTTGCCAACAAAGGTCTGTCTAGTCAAGGCTATGGTTTTTCCAGTGGTCATGTATGGATGTGAGAGTTGAACTATAAAGAAAGCTGAGCACTGAAAAATTGATGCTTTTGAACTATGATGTTGGAGAAGACTCTTGAGAGTCCCTTGGACTGCAAGGAGATCCAACCAGTCCCTCCTAAAGGAAATCAGTCCTGAATATTAATTGGAAGGACAGATGCTGAAGCTGAAACTCCAATGCTTTGGCCACCTGATGAGAAGAGATGACTAATTTGAAAAGCCCCTAATGCTGGAAAAGATCGAAGGAGGGAGGAGAAGGGGACGACAGAAGATGAGGAGGTTGGATGACATCACTGACTCAATGGACGTGAGTTTGAGTAAACTCCAGGAGTTGGTGATGGACAGGGAGGCCTGGCGTGTTGCAGTCCGTGGGGTCACAAAAGTTGGACACGACTTAGCGACTGAACTGAATTGATGCATGTATCTATCTATCTAGATACTTCCCTGGTGACTCACTGGTAAAGAACCTGTCTGCCAATTCAGGAGACACAACTTTTATCCCTGATCCTGGAAGATCCTGTGGAGAAGGAAATGGTAACCCACCCCAGTTTTTGGATACAACTGAGCAACTGAACAACAATTCTATTACCTATTTATCTATTATCCATTGAGAAGCTACAAATTCTCATGCAGAATGAGATGGAGTAAATATCAATTTCAGTATTCCAAAATCAAACAGTTAATAATTTTGTGCCACTTTCTTTTTTTTAGCATATATCATATATGTTACTAGCATTATACTCTGAGTAGTCTTATAATACCTTTTATGTTTATTGCCTTTTAACTTACAAGGGTATAGACTATGCTATCCAATTTTATTGCTTAGTTTTGTTTTGTTTCTAAAACAATGAGGCTATGAACAATTAAAAAGCAGTCCTAACAAAGGCTAGCATAAGCCCTTGCAACCTATAAGGTGTGGCTGAAACTAAATGGACATAGAGATAATGCTTCAAGTGAGGACTTGGAAGAATGGGGTTAGCTGAAATTTGGGGCCTTTAACTCCTTCAGATCTGCCTCTTCTTTTGAGCCAAGATCATGCTCTTTGTGGGATGGTCCCATACAATGACCAAGTGTCCAAGAACCTAGTCACTTTTCCCTCCGTGGGACTCCTCTTATGAGAAAATTTCACTCTGTAACTCCCTGTTGGCTGATAGAACCTTTGTAATCTCTTCCTCATGTTTTGACTGGTTCTGAGTTTAATATGGCTTTCTCCATTTTCATTTTCTAGGTTTTAATCCTCACTATATTTTTCACTTATGACTTCTAACTTCAGTTCAGAGACTATTTCACAAAGCAGCAGATTGACATAATAGTAACAAGAGTGATGCCTGAATGAACAGGTGGTAAGAAGAGGTTTTGGAACCACTTCAACTCACTGGCCAGCAGACTCTGAAAATGCCATCTCAGGACATTAATAGTTCTCTGATGTAAGGTGGGTGCCAATTGCCAGTGTTTTCACTGATGATTACTGGGGAAATTTTTCTGGAGGGGGAACACTGTAGCCAGTGTGATAATTCAGACATTTGAAAACACAGGAAACGAAACATACAAGGAAATGTTACTGGTGGATTTTTGTAAAGTAGCAGTGCTACCATTTTGAGGGATAACTAAAACCTAGGAAACTAAGTGTGAAAGCCAAAGGTACTCTTTGTTATCTTATGTCCTATGGAAGGAAAAGAAAATTCAAAGGTCAACTGAGGAAACCTTATTATTTCAAAGTGTGAACACTATTTGTGAAAACCTGAGGTCTTGGTACATTGTCTGGGGACATTTTGCTGCCATGTATCTTGATTATAGTTGTGTGTGGTCAATGGGGCCAGAACATAAGACTAATGAAGGGTGAGTTTATCAACTTGAGATCCATGGTGAAGAATTTCCTTTACCCAAAGGGAGATTGGATCCTAGTTCTTGGCCACTGTTCAGTTCAGTTCAGTCGCTCAGTCGTGTCCAACTCTTTGCGACCCCACGAATCTCAGCACACCAGGCCTCCCTGTCCATCACCAACTCCCGGAGTTCACTCAGATTTATGTCCACCGAGTCAGTGATGCCATCCAGCCATCTCATCTTCTGTCGTCCCCTTCTCCTCCTGCCCCCAATCCCTCCACTGTTAGATCATCACTAAGCCCCTGGAATCTCCTATATCATGGTAGAGTGTCTTTGTTTCCCTGAGTCCTCTGGCATTTAATGGTAATGATAACCCTGTATGCAAGATAGCAAAAGAGACACAGATGTATAAAATGGACTTTTGGACACTGTGGGAAAGGGAGAGGGTGGGATGATTTGGGAGAATGGCATTGTAACATGTATACTATCATGTAAGAAATTAATCGCCAGTCTATGTTTGATACAGGATACAGGAAGCTTGGGGCTGGTGCATGGGGATGATCTAGAGAGATGATATGGGTTGGGAGGTGGGAGGGGGGTTCGGGATTGGGAACTCATGTACACCTGTGGCAGATTCATGTCAATGTATGGCAAAACCAATACAGTATTGTAAAGCAAAATAAAGTAAAAATAAAAATTAAAAGAAATCTAACAGTATAATTTGTGATGAGAATCTTTGAACAATGCAATGTCATTGTAGACCTCCAGAAGTGTTGACTCATTTCTGGAGAAGGCAAAAGAAGAAGGTGGGGCTGGAAGTTAAAATTCAGCCACAGAGGCAGTACATCATCAGGTCCCTAAAATGTCTCCATTTGATTCATCAGTCTGACCCCTGCAGGAACTAGATGGATTTTGTAAACTACTCAAGACCTCAAGTAGTAGCTCCAATAGCATACACTGCATCAGACATGGATTCATGCTTGTGCAGAATATCACACTGATCCAATATACTGATGTGATCATGATGAGTAGACAGCAAGAAAAAAAGGCAACTAGCAACCTGGAGACTTTTATAAATAAATTGGAATTCTAGATTGTGGGGAATAAATCCTGTAGCTATCAAGAATCTGCCATATCTTTAAAATCATCAGGGGTCCAAAGGGTCAGGATATCCTCCCTCTGAAAAAATAAAAGATAAATTGTCACATCTTGCATGTCCTACCACAAGGAAGCATGCTGTGCTGTGCTTAGTTGCTTAGTTGTGTCTGTCTGACATTTTGAAACTCCCTGGAAGCCAGGCTCCTCTGCCCATGGGGATTGTCCAGGAAATACTGGAGACGGTTGCCATGCCTTCCTCCAGGGGATCTTCCCAAGCCAGGGTTGAACCCAGGTTTCCCACATTGCAGGCAGATTCTTTGCTGTCTGAGCCACCAGAGAAGCCCTAGAATACTGGAGTGGGTAGCCAATGCCTTCTCCAGGGGATCTTCCTGACTCAGGAATTGAACTGGTATCTCCTGCATTGTAGGTGGATTCTTTATCAGCTGAGCTACCAGAGAAGCCTCAAAGAAGCATACGTAACACCAGCAGGCATCTTGAGGTTTTGGAGCAATGCATTTCACCCTTAAGAACACTTCCTTGGATCATATACCAGGGGACACAGATGGCAACTAGCCCTGAGTGAGGCCTTGAAGGGCCCTGCAGCAGGTCAGTCAGCAGCACAGCTGCACTTCCAGCAGTAGCTCAGGTGTTGGAAGGAGCAGGAGTAGTAAAGAAGCACATTTGAGTTTAAGGAAAATTCCATTACAGAATCACAGCCTAAGCTCATGGGATTCTAAATCAAGGCCAGGCTCTTTGAAAAGGACAGTTATATATCTTTCACAAAGCAGTTGTTGGCATGCATTTGTTCCTTGATGGATGCGAATGCTTTATGATGAGACACAAATGAACTTGTATCTGGTACAACATATCAGGAAGTGAGTCTACTCAGATCTTCTAATTAAAGAAGTTCCAATAGCAAATGTATTAAAAGATACAATAATAAATGAAAGACTGAGCCCAATCTTTACCAGAGGACCTAAGCAAGTAAGAGAACATGAGCAAGTCACCAGGACTCCAATCATGTCACATAGAACAATTTTATCCCCACTCTTCCTTCATATCACACCTAGGAAGTCCCTTAAGACAACCTAAAGCTGGATAAAAAAGCACAAGCTTGGTTTTACATGTGGGTTAGCTAAACATTATGGTTCAAGTAAAAACTAGAGGATGAGCATAGACTCTTTCACAGGTAGTCTTGATCGACAGAGGAAAATCCTTTCCCATGGGTGAAGTTATTTGGATGTTGAGCCCGGTTACCCACATTTTTTGAAGGAGAAGTGGCTGAAGTTAAGAAGAGCATGACTGATAAGCTGGAAAGCTATTCAGGAGACCAGAGGAAAGAGGTTGGAAAGTCAGAGACAGGAAGTCAGTGGTAGAGGCCTGGTGATGGATGGAGGGGAATCTGGAACAAATATAAATATCTTTGTTTAATATAGTATAGTGCAACTGAAAATGTCGACCATAGAAGAAACACTAAACAACCAAATAGATGTTATTAATAATTCAACCAGTTGATGTTAAATAGATTTTATCAATAGCCACCCAGTGCTGACAAAATGAGCATAGAAATTATGTGTGCCCTGTAGCAGAGATGAAGGAAATGCATGCACTCCTTTCTATGGAGGTTGATCTAGCTATTGCTACCTCTAAATGTACACCTGAGCATTGTACAGTACTGATTTCCTGGTATGACAAGATGCCTGAAGGCTACCGATTGGCTCTAACTGTCCAATTATACCTATTGATTTGTTCTTATAGGAAATGTATTTATTGCAGGTGTGGATTTGTTTTACTTACTTGCTGAGCCTCAGCTAACATTGTGACTAAGGAGCTTATAGGGTATGTGCCCATAGGCATGAAATTCCATACAAATCCGCATCAGAATAGGGGACATTATTCGTGCAGAAGGAAATGCAGGAGTGGACCACACCATTCAGAAACAGGTCCACTGATAGAAAGTCGGGTTGCTAATAGGGTATCTGACATGTCAGCTTGGAGGCTGTAACTTAAGGATAAAGAGACCATCCTCACTGAATCAGTACTCTCTATATGATACTGCATCCCAACAATAAATTGTATGTGTTCATAAATCATAGAAAAAGGGATCACTTTCAATGGTCTATTTGATTAATTCATTTTTTTCATTTCCAGAACTCTGGGCTCTGCTGGAGTAAAGGCCACGATCTTTGAAGAATATGCCCTTTTTCAAGGGGACCAATAGGCAAAAAGAGATGTCATCATTTGCAGGGGGAAGTGACTGATAAGCGGGAAGAGAAAGGACTGTTTTTATGGCATTAGATAAGTGAGGAACACGTACAGGAAGCAGGCTATGCACTTGGCTGTCAGTTAGTTCTCCCTGTGCCAATTGAGAGTGTGAATGGACAAGGGTAGCAACACCTACTTGAGAAGGACATTATTATTTAGGGATCTAACCTCTAAAATGAAGATTTGTGGTATAGCTCTAGGTTAGTCAAAAGACCAGCAGAGTTGATAAGTGAGGGTAAATGGAATTTGGAATATATAATAGAAAAGGATTAAAACTCAGCTTTCAAATTACTAAGATCATGGCATCCAGTCCCATCACCATGGCAAATCAATGAGGAAAAAGTGGAAACAGTGGCAGATTTTATTTTCTTGGGCTCCCAAAATTCAGTGGATGGTAACTGAAGTCACACAATTAAAAGACACTTGCTCTTTGGAAGAAAAGCTATGAGAAACCTAGATAACCTATTTAAAAGCAGAGACATCACTTTGCTGACAAAGATCTGCATAGCCAAAGCTGTGGCTTTTCTCTGGTGGCTCAGATGGTCAAGAATCAACCTATAATGTGGGAGACCTAGGTTCAATACCTGGATCAGGAAGATCCCCTGGAGAAGGGAATGGCTACCCATTCCAGTATTTTTGCCTGAAGAACTCCATGAACAGAAGAGCCTGGTGGGCTACAGTTCATGGAGGCACAAAGAGGCAGACAGGACTCAGTGACTAATGCCTCTTCATGTCATACCATGGCTTTTCCAGAAGTCATGTATGAATGTGAGAGTTGGGCCGTAAAGAAGGCTGAGTGCCAAAGAATTGATGCTTTCAAACTGTGGTATTGGAGAAGACTCCTAAGAGTCCCTTGGATAGCAAGGAGATCAAACCAGTCCATCCTAAAGGAAATCAACTCTGAATATTCACTGGAATGACTGAAGCTGAAATTGAAGCTCCAATACTTTGGTCACCTGATGTGAAGAGTTGACTCACTGGAAAAGACTTGGATGCTGGGAAAGATTGAGGTCAGGAGGATAAGGGGGTGACAGAGGATGAGATGTTTGGATGGCATCACTGACTCAATGGACATGAGTTTGAGCAAACTCTGGGAGATAGTGAAGGACAGAGGAGCCTGGCATGCTGCAGTCCATGAGGTTACAAAGAGTCAGACATGACTTAGTGACTAAGCAACAACAATGATGGTCTATCATCTCCAAATCAACTGCAGGAATGAGAGCTGTCTCATTAACCTTTAACTCATAGGTTGAAGGTTCCTTCCTCCTTTAAACTCATATGTAGGAAGGGACAACCACTGGAAGGCTGGAGGAACTGCAGCCTGAACAAGAGAAGAGAAGTGGAACTGTGTGGGGCAAATGGTGGACTCCACAGCACCACACCCTCCTTCAAGAAAGAACACACGGCAGGTGTGGCTGGGTGACTGCCCATGGCTTTAACTCCTCAGCATTTGAGCTGATTCAATAGTTCTCAAAATGGCTCCATGCCAGGAGCCAGCACGGGATATCCCACCCATGACAAGGTCATGCGGAGGGGCCTGATGGACAAGGCGAGTCAGGCTTCAGGGGTTCCCCCTGGGTTTTCCTGAACATCTACCCACCAAAACCAGAGTATGCCTGCTTTATTGTACTGTGCTTTCCACTCTTCTGACATTCTCTGGAAAAAAGTTAACTCAGGGTTTCAGTCTCCTGCATATGAAAGGAATGTTTCAGCTCAAACCCCTTTGATGGCTCTCTCACTTGCCTGACAGGTTCCCCTGGACTTTTACAATTTGTGAATTGCTTACAGCCCCCCAACCATGAGAAGCACAAAGCTTAAAACATCTTAAAGATGCAGATTCTTTTCTAAAGAGCTAAAAATTATATTGGTGATGGGTTTCACTGTTGACTCAATGACTGCTGCCAGGCCTCCATATTCTTTATCTTTTAGGCACCTGAAGAATATTAATCAATGTAATTGGGATATAGAAAAGAAATAGTAGTTTTGATGTTAACAATACTAGACATTTGAGTTAATTACTTTTCTCTTTGTTATAAATCACTGTACTCTTTTACTTGTTATAAATTGTTGTATCCTTGCTATGTAAGAATGTAACTTTATTTAGTGCTTTTTGAGAGTGGCACCAGACTTTGGGAAGAACAACACTTTTAAGACGAATAAGTCTTCTGGTTGACAAACCCTTATCAGAAAAGGGCCGTAAAATGTTAATCGGCCTTCTGGCCAGAAGATGATGTAAATCACCTAAGACTTGTATATACAACTATGTATGCAGAGAGAAAGCCTGGTCTCAATAAGAGTCAGGGCTGCTGACGCTGCATAATTTTGTATTATCCATTGATCTCTATGTAAAATCAAAAGTATATAAGGCCTTTCTGGACAATAGAGGATGGGCCAGTCACTGGACTGGTTTCCCCTGTGTCTTTTCTTACACTCTTTTCTGACTGAATCCCCATCTGGGGCGTGGAGGCTTGCTATGTCTACTTACTTGCCCCGCCTTTTAAGATCCACATGAGTGGGAGCCCAAGGCGGGGCACCCCCCACCATTCAAGAGGATGCTGGTGGCCTAACGTTGATGGTGCAAGTTCCTTGTCTGGAACTTTATTGGCTTTCCACGTAAACCAAGTTATTCAGCCTCTTTTCTCCACTAAATTTCCTACTATACTATTTCTTCCTAATCTCTTTTATATTTCTAAATAAATAAGTTTTCTTCGCCTATGCCGTCTCCCCTTCAAATTCCTTGCATTCACCGGGGCTGGAGCCCGACAGCTCCAGATAATAACTAAGTGAAATAACACTAAAAAGAGTCTTGCTATTTCTACCCAGCGAGGGACTCCTCTAGTGGGCAGTCTTTCTAAATATTTGTTTATTTATTTGGCTGCATTAGGTCTTAGTTGGGGCATGCAGGCTTCTCTAATTGCTTCTCTCTAGTGGCTCCTGGCCTCAGTAGTTGGGGTATGTGGCACATGGGATCCTAGTTCCCTAATCAGGTGTCAAACCTGTGTCCCCTAAACTGCAAGGCAGACTTTTAACTACTGGACCACCAGGGAAATCCCTAGTGGACAGTCTTGCTCTAGAAGTCTTGGGTTTAGCTGGCAGAAACTTTTTTCACACCTGCATTATGTCTGTGGCCTCCCCCTGAACATGCTAACTACCTACCTCTTCCTTTCACAGGTGCTGGTCTCCAGTAAATATAGGTTTCTAACTTTGTTTCTGTGTCTATTTTCTGGAAGACCTAACAGATGCCTGTATATTAATGTTCTCTATGACGGTAGCTCAAATGGGATATAGTGTATGTGACTAGGGGTTTCTTTCAAGAGATGAAAGATTTTTCAACTCTCAAGCAAAGGACTGGAGCTGTCAGTCTCCAATTGCCAACACGTTGGAATCCTCCAGTGTTCGTACTGAAGTCACGCCCTAATGAGGCTGCACCTTGCCATTTCCTGAGCAAGACAGATCTCTTAGAGCCCTACCTGTCCTGCCCAAGCACAGCTTCCTCTAATGGCTCTTCTAACAGACTCCTGTGGGGCTCTCCTTTTGTATTCATGTTCTATTGCTCAGTGGTGGCTGATTCTTTGTGATCTCATGCACTGTAGCCTGCCAGGCACCTCTGTCTATGGAATTTTCCAAGCAAGGATACTGGAGTGAGTTGCCATTTCCTACCCCAGGGGATCTTCCCAACCTAGGGAATAAAACCATATTTCCTGCAGGTGTCAAGTGGATTCTTTACCACTGTGATACCAAGATTCTCTACAACCTACACTGCAATAGGAGGCTTCTCCTACCCAGTTCTCTTTTCTTATACCTCTCTTTTCATTAGAGTTGGGCCTGCATTATGGTTTGATGAGTCTTCTTATGTACCGATAGTTTTCCTACCCCATGATCTTTCATAGGCAATTTTCCCATTAAACCTCTTACATTCTAATTACAACTTTGTATCTGCTTTGTGAAATCCCAAAATAACACAGAGCCCATTCCATTATCATATTAAATATTTAAAATTTTCTATATTTATGTGGAAACTCTATCTATATTTTTTTTATTTGTGTACCTATTTTTCCCCCTCTGGAATTGTGTAATACATATCTAATAATTTCATTCTAGAGTAAGGCATTTTAAATACTTGTAAAAGTTTCCTTTTCCTTTTTAATTATTTATTTATTATAGTAAAGTATTATCTCAAGCCTTCCATTTTTTAAAATTAATTCTATTTTAACTATTTCTTTCAAAATCTGGTATGCAAATTTTTTTAAACCTAAATGCATTTTTTAGTGTGAGATTACAGTGGGACCATCAAATTCCCCACTTTCTGTTCTGTATTTATATTTAGATTCTAAGATCAAATTTGCAGTTTTCACATCATGCAATAGAATCATATAAATGCCACAGTAATCTAGAACTAATATATCTTATTCACATATGCAGGTGTGAAAATGTATTTTCTTTATTCTATGTTCCTGTAATTGTTTCTTTGAAACCAAGCTTAATCCTTTACGTTTATTCTCTTTACATTTCATTCAGTTTGCTTTGGTCTATCTAGCACATCAATATTCCTTCACATCCTGATTCTGTCAGCTAATACATTTTCTAATATATCTCAATTTAGTTTCACCTTCAGATCCATTCATTGTACCATTTTTGTTCCAGGAACTGATGCACATGTTGAACGGGGTAGACCCTGTTAATGTGTATTTAAGCAACTTCCTGCAGATTGATTTCAATCTACTTATTAAAATAAATTCAGTGAATTCATTCAATGAATTATGTGAGTTCATGCTTAGGTGCTCAGTCATTTCTGACTGTGCAGGCTCCTCTGTCCATGGAATTCCCCAGACAAGAATACTGGAATGGGGTGCCTCATACTTCTACAGGGTATCTTCCCAACCCAGGGATCCCACCTGAGTCTGCATTGGCAGGTGGATTCTTGACCACTGAGCCACTTGGGAAGTCTTCAGTCAAGTACAGATCTACATAATCTTACACTGTCATCATTAAATCCCCAGATCTTTCTGTTTTCTAAAAGATTTTCAGTATATATTTTATCAAATATAATTATTTCCTCATTTATTAAATATGTGTTCAGTCAAGATACATAGTAACCATCTCTTTATCCTCTGCTGCTACTGCTGCTAAGTCGCTTCAGTCATGTCCAACTCTGTGTGACCCCATAGACGGCAGCCCACCAGGCTCCCCCGTCCCTGGGATTCTCCAGGCAAGAACACTGGAGTGGGTTGCCATTTCCTTCTCCAATGCATGAAAGTGAAAAGTGAAAGTGAAATCACTCAGTCATGTCCGACTTTTAGCGACCCCACGGACTGCAGCCCACCAGGCTCCTCCGTCCATGGGTTTTTCCAGGCAAGAGTACTGGAGTGGGGTGCCATTGCCTTCTCCCTTTATCCTCTAGCTGCTGGGAAAAGGAATAAATGTTATGATAAGAGATGTAAAATAACGCTACCTATTTTAAATTTGATTATTAACTAGTTTCCTTTCCCCTCAAAAGTCCCTGAGAAAAATATATGCACAATGAAGATAGAATATACAACTAACAATGGCTTAAGTTCAGGTAAAATGGAGTCTTTTAACCAAAATCTAATACATCAGTCAACTAGATCAAGAGATCCCTTTTCCTAGAATAGAAGTAAGTTGAGAGGTAGAACAGAAACAGTGCAGTTTAATGCATCTGTCCCCTTTCTTTCTCAGTTTCATACCCAATACCCAAGTTTCCACAATATTTTCTATTTAGACAAAAATAAAAAAAAAAACAAACACATGTTCTTAATAAGTAAGTACAAGAATTTTCTCCCAGTGGCCAGTCCTGTTTTAATTCTCAACTTCAGACCTCCCTGAAATGAGAAAAAAAAAAAAAAGATAACTTGATATTTTTTAACTCTAATCTCATAGCAAAACATGCAACTCAAGAGCCTGACTAAAAATATTTTTTTCTTCATATAGATTTTCCTGCCTTCTACTTGGTCTGTGGTACATTATCTTTTGCATTGATTCTGACACAGAAAAAGAGCAGGTGAAGTGAAAACATGGTAGAAAGGGGAGAGATATAAAATGTGTCCATTCATTCTCCCAGAGGTCCACATTTCTCTTTAATAAATACTGATGTTGTACTTTAGCTCATACAATCACTAAGATACCTTTCTCTTTTGCATCTTCTGTGTATAGTTGATTATGATTTTATACATTTTTAGATCCACTGTTTTGTCCAGTAACTAGAGTCATTTTCAAGTATAAATAATGGAAAAGCCAAGTCGCCATTTATTTAAAAAAATGACAATACAATGCAATCATTCAGTTTTACATTCTTTTTCTTGAGAAAAACTTACGAACTCTGGTTTTAATTAATTCAGGCAACTGCCACTTATACGAACAAAGCTAGTGGAGGTGATGGAATTCCAGTTGAGCTATTTCAAATCTTGAAAAATGACGCTGTGAAAGTGTTGCACTCAATATGCCAGCAAATTTGGAAAACTTGGCAGTGGCCACAGGACTGGAAAAGGTCAGTTTTCATTCCAATCCCAAAGAAAGGCAATGCCAAAGAATGCTCAAACTATTGCACTCATCTCACACACTAGTAAAGTAATGCTTAAAATTCTCCAAGCCAGGCTTCAGTAATACATGAACTGTGAACTTCCAGATGTTCAAGCTGGTTTTAGAAAAGGCAGAGGAACCAGAGATCAGATTGCCAACATCCTCTGGATTGTGGAAAAAGCAAGAGAGTTCCAGAAAAACTTCTATTTCTGCTTTATTGACCATGCCAAAGCCTTTGACTGTGTGAATCACAATAAACTGTGGAAAATTCTAAAAGAGATGGGAATACCAGACCACCTGACCTGCCTCTTGAGAAACCTATTTGCAGGTCAGGAAGCAACAGTTAGAACTGGACATGGAACAACAGACTGGTTCCAAACAGGAAAAGGAGAACGTCAAGGCTGTATCTTGTCACCCTGCTTATTTAACTTATATGCAGAGTACATCATGAGAAACGCTGGGCTGGAAGAAGCACAAGCTGGAATCAAGATTGCTGGGAGAAATATCAATAACCTCAGATTTGCAGATAACACCGCCCTTACGGCAGAAAGTGAAGAAGAACTATAGAGCTTCCTGATGAAGTGAAAGAGGAGAGTGAAAACGTTAGCTTAAAGTTCAACACTCAGAAAACTAAGATCATGACATCCAGTCCCATCACTTCATGGCAAATAGATGGGGAAACAGTGGCTGACTATTTTTCTGGGCTCCAAAATCACTGCAGATGGTGATTGCAGCCATGAAATTAAAAGACGCTTACTCCTTGGAAGAAAAGTTAAGGCCAACCTAGATAGCATATTAAAAAGCAGAGACATTACTTCGCCAACAAAGGTCCGTCTAGTCAAGGCCAAGGTTTTTCCTGTGGTCATGCGTGGATGTGAGAGTTGGACTATAAAGAAAACTCAGCACTGAATAATTGATGCTTTTGAAGTGTGGTGTTGGAGAAGACTCTTGAGAGTCCTTGGGACTGAAAGGAGATCCAACCATTCCATCCTGAAGAGTCCATCCTAAAGGAGATCAGTCCTGGGTGTTCATTGGAAGGACTGATGCTGAAGCTGAAACTCCAATACTTTGGCCACCTGATGCAAAGAGCTGACTCACTGGAAAAGATCCTAATGCTGGGAAAGATCGAGGGCAGGAGGAGAAGTGGATGACAGAGGATGAAATGGTTGGATGGCATCACCGACTCGATGGACATGGGTTTGGGTGGACTCTGAACGTTGGTGATGAAAAGGGAGGCCTGGCATGCTGCGGTTCATGGGGTCACAAAGAGTCGCACATTACTGAGCGACTGAGCTGAACTGAACTGAGATCAGTTATTATTGATCAACACTGGTCTTAAAATTTCTGCTCACATAGCTTTGCATAAAAACATCAGTTAAAATAGCAACTTTGGCTATGTGGGCACTTTTATAGGATTAATGAACAGGACTTTTCTGTAATTTATTGTTTTCCCAAAGGTCCTCAAATTAAAATATGGAAATTAACCAGAGTCTGCTTAAAGATTTATATAAACAGAATATATTACTAGATACTTATCAACAATTAGCTGTATCTAGGAACAAATGTATGCTTTCTAGAATTGACAGTGCTTTACAGGTTTCTGCTTCATAAAAATAAGTGGGAGTATGTTTGTTACTTATATATTTCTGTTTTAAAGAAAGGAAAACTTACTATCTCCTAAGAAAGAGTTCACAATAATGTCTAAAATGAATATACTCTCAGATATAGTGTCCGATGAAGTGCATTAATATGATTTATAAATATGATCTTTGTTCTATGGGAAAGAACAAAGAAGAAATCAGGTCAGAAGAAAGAAACTGGTTAAAAATATAAAGAATTAGTCAAGTNGAAAAAATACATTAGAAAACAACATTTGCATTTTAAAGTGATAGAAATAAAAAAAGAAAATGTAAATTAAAAGATGCAATAAAATATTTATTCTAGTGTATTTTTTAATTAATGAGAAATTTGAGCTTTATAAAATAATGATGATACATGCTAAATTGTTTTAGTCATGTACAATTCTTTGTGATCCTATGGACTGTAGCCCACCAGGCTCCTCTGTTCATGGAATTCTCCAAGCAAGAATACTGGAGTGAATTGCCATGCCCTCCTCCAAGGAATCTTCATGACCCAGGGATCAAACCCATGTTTCTTAAGTCCCCTGAACTGGCAGGTCGGTTCTTTACCAGTAACATCACCTGGGAAGTCTAAAATAATGACATGCAATTTGAAACATCTTCTATGTTACCCTTGTCAAATTGGAGTTTGGTAAAGAAAGGATGCTTCTTAATATCATTATCAGAATAAACTCAGAATACTGTGAAAGAAATAGGTTTAGATGATAAATAAACAAAAGTGACTTCCTTGGTGGCTCAGACGGTAAAGCGTCTGGCTACAACGTGGGAGACCTGGGTTCGATCCCTGGGTCAGGAAGATCCTCTCGAGAAGGAAATGGCGACCCACTCCAGTATTCTTGCCTGGTAAATCCCATGGACAGTGGAGACTGGTAGACTACAGTCCAAGGGGTTGCAAAGAGTTGGACACGACTAAGCGACTAAACTGAAGAAACCGAAAGAAAACTTCAAAATACCTTATCAATAGCAGGGCTATTATTAAGGTTCATTTATTAATTCCATTAAAGTTGGCATTTTCAGTTAAACTTCCATTTTTTTATTAATATGAGAATATTTGAAACAAATGCTATCAACTTCAGCACAGTTGCTGTTTTGGACTGGAATATTCTTGGCTGAGGCTTCCCTCGTGGTTCAGATGGTAATGGATCTGTCCGCAATGCTGGAGACCAGGGTTTGATCCCTGGGTTGGGAAGATCCCCTGGAGAAGGGAAATGGCTACCCACTCCCATATTCTTGTCTGGGGAATTCCATGGACAGAAGAGCCTGATAGGCTACAGTCTATGGGGTCACAAAGAAGGGCTTCCCAGGTGATGCTAGTGGTAAAGAATCCACATGTCAATGTAGGAGAAGTAAGAGACTCAGGTTCAATTTCTGGGTTAAGAAGGTCCCCTGGAGGGGGAAATGACACCCCTCTCCAGTTTTCTTGCCTGGGAAATCCCATGGACTGAGGAACCTTGCGAGCCATAGTCTGTGGGGTCACAAAGAGTTGAACACAACTGACCACATCAATCACATCATCATATTCTTGGTTGAGAGGGGCTCCCCTGTTGAGAGGGTGCTTGTAACATACCTGCCATATACCTGTAGGCTCTAGCAGTACATACTGCCGTCTCGGCAATTTAAATTTTCTTCAGATGTCTTTTGTCATATGTGTTTTTGCAGGTGTGCATGGTAGTTGCCCTGGATTGAGAACATTGTTGTTGTTCAGACTCTTTGTGACCCCGTGAACTGCAGCACGACCAGGCTTCCCTGTACTTCACTGTCTTCCTGAGTTTGCTCAAACTCATGTCTATGGATTGAGAACTACTTATTTGCAATTATTAAATATCCTCTGAAGTAGGTTTTATGGTGATCATAGATCATATTTGGAAATATTCAGCAAATTTTTACAGTATATACTCAATGCTTATGAAGAAATCTGCATTTGTAATTGAATTGATTTTACTATATGAAGGGAATAGTAGTTTCTAGTTGCTCTGTACTAAGGATTCAGTTTTAGAACAGGCATGTAGCAGTAATAATTAAAATTTGGGTGTAAGAAAATGGCAAGATTCTCTAACACAGTAGAAAGAAAAAAACAATAATGTATGGTATCTCTAAAACAATTTTTTTTCTTTTTTTTGTAAGGCAATTTTTTGTAGATGCTTTCCATATTATATTACTGTGGAGAGCCAACAAAGCTCAAAGCAAATACAAAAAGAAAAGTTATTGCTTTTATATCAGCATGATTACAGAAGCTACATTATATGTTACAAACAGTAGATATCTAGATATCAATCCACCCCCCCGAAAATATTTTTTTCAAGGCAGATGTACAGGTTCTTCTAAAAAGACAAAAGATCACAGAAAAGTGAAGAAATGACAACTATCCCTTACAACATGGCTAAGCAAGTACAGTTATACTTCATCACTTTAAACTAAAAATTCAAAACTTTTGTGCAGTTTGATTTTCTCTATTCAGTCACCAACTTGCATATTAAAGACATATGGCTGAATCAAGGGGAAAAAAAAGGTCAACAGAGTGGGTAGAGAATACAGTTTTCCATAACAACAGAGATGTATAATTTCTGATACCACCTGGTAGCACTGAAAATTTCATTTTTAAAATTGTATTTCTCTCCAAAAAGAAAAAAAATGTAGGAAGGATTGTACTTATCAATATAATTTATATATAGATTACTCATTGTTAGTTTATTTTTGACCTCCCTTCCTCACTGTCTGCACATGGGAAAGTGTCAGTAATCATTCATTAATTCATTAATCCATTCCCTTCGATTTTACCCAACAAATAGTTATTAACACCTCTACAATTTATTTGTATCTCCAATTAGTAACTTAGGACTCCAATAGAAGCAGGCACTTTGATATAACTGCTGTCCTATCACTTCAGACTTCTCATTCCAAGAGGTCATCAGGCAAATAAAAAACTGCCTTACTGATGAGGGTAATTTGTTCTGGACATAAAGAGCAGGTAACACTGGTATCATAGAATAGGAGCAAACAAAAATAGTTCTGGAGGTCAAATTATATACCAATGAATTTCTTGGTTGTCCTGTATCTTTTCTTTTTGTTTGTTTGTTTTAAAGGGAATGGATATTGTAGGAGACACTGTTTAAGAAACGCATAAGACCGAGGAATTTGGAACACTTAGGGAAGAATTTCTGGGTGATTTCCACCTAACAAAGTGACTAAACAAGGAACATGTGAGCAGAATTTGAGAGATTTTGATAAAAAGGAGTGAAGAGAAGTTGACAAATCTCAGTTGTGCTCTTGGCTTCGTCTGCCTCGATAGAGGTTATCCTTCCATCAACTAGGCTGTCTTTTGTTGGTGCTCCAGGAAACAAAACTAACTAGAATTCCGGGGATGGTCTCCATACATGGGCCACAAGGGAGAGAAAAGGCATGTGAATCTGAGTAGACCAGATATTTACATTATTGGATACAATGACTTTCCATCTGTGTCCTCTACTTGAATTTGACATACTCCAAACACATGGAGGTATCAGCTTCAAATGGTTCAAAACCTCTTTACTGGAAATTGTCCTTTGCCACAGGGAGTTGCCTTGTGCTAATTTAAGCTCCCTTCTGTGGGGTTTTGATGATCCTCAGGACCACTTCCAAGGTTTGATGGTTCACTCAGAAGACTCATGGACTTCCCCAGTGGCTCAGTAGTAAAGAATCTGCCTGCAATGCAGGGGCCACAAGACACAGGTTTGATCCCTGGGTAGGGAAGTCCCCCTGGAGGAGGGCATGGCAACCCACTCCAGTATTCTCGCCTGGAGAATCCTAAGGAAGAAGAGCCTGGTGGGCTACATTCCCTAGGGTTGCAAAGAGTTGGACATTACTGAAGTGACTGAACATGCACATAGGCAAGAAGACTCATAAGACTCAGCCTGTAGTCAACTCATAGTTATGGTTTATCAAAACAAAAGGGTACAGAGCAAAATCACCAAAGGAAAAAGGCACAGAAAGCAAAATTCAGAGGAAACCAGGTACAAACTTCTAAAAGTCTTCTCCCAGGGGTCACAAAAGAAGTGCTCCTTTTGCCCAGCAATGAGTTACAACAACATATGCAACATTGCCTACCAGGCAACTTAATTAGAGGCTAAAGTCTCAGGGCTTTTACTAAGGACTGATCATGTAGACATTCTCTGCTGTGCAGGAGCCAAAATTCCAAACTCTCAGAAGAAAAGCAGGGTTCACAGATCATACTGTGTATATGAATAGTATAGGCATAGTGGACTGCTTTTATCAGATAGGGTGGTGGCTTGTTGTTAACTCACTATGTGATACCTGACTCTATTTCAGCTGCATGGAATGTAGCCCACCAGTCTTCTCTGCCCATGGGATTTCCCAGGCAAGAATACTGGAGTGGGTTGCCATTTCCTTCTCCAGGGGATCTTCCTGACCTGGGCATCAAACCCAGGTCTCCTACATTGCAGGAGGATTCTTTCCAGAAGTGAGACAGAGGCCACCCTTGTAAACAGGCTTTTAATAGGACAGCAGTAAGATCTGCTGTGCTAATAACCTTGAGTGCATGCAAGCAGCCTCTGCCAATGATTAACTAATTCAGGTCTATGAAAGGCTGGCCTCCTTGCCTCAGTCTGAGTTATCTTGGAAAGGTTATCTCAACATCAGATTTCCCTGGCAGCCTTCACAAGTGACCTTCTTTCTCTGCTGTCTTCCCTACATAACTTCCCTACTTCTTCATAGAGCTACTCAGAGCTCTTCCCAGTAGATCTCTGCACACAAGCCCCCCATCAACTCAACTTAATCTGTGGTAACAATGTAGAAAGGATGACCTGAGATAGACTGAAAGTAGATTTGGTCTAGTGAATCCTGAACATTAAGGTCATTTAAAATATATTGAATTATTGAAACTTTTAAAGTACCTGGAGTTCTAGTGAAAAGTACAAGATTTTGTTATCATGCAAATTCTGATATTAAAATGATGGCTTCTTCTAGTGACAAGATTGATCTGGGGAGGTCCAGTTTGCAGCACAAACCTTATGCTTAACATGTGAAAGGGAAATAGCTACAAATAGCTACAACCTTAATAGAGTATTGAAAGTAAAGAAGAAAGTTAATGTGTTCTAGATTTAGGAGTCAAAATAGCAGTTGAGGGAGGACTTGGCAGACTGTGGGTAATACTAGCACACACACATATATTTTGCATACTAACATAACACACACATTATTGTTTTGTTCTATATATAGTGACCTTGATGTCAAATGAATTAAATGGATGTTCATGTAATGTTTTTGGCACTCTGGAGCATCATAACTGATGTATAGATGCTAGTTGAACCCCATTCCAGGTGATTATCTTACTCTATGCAGAGTACTAGCAATCTGTGTGTAAATAAGAAAAATTTCATCTGTCTTAATAGTTGCATACCCGTGTGTGTGCTCAGTCACTGTCGTGTCTGACTCTTTGCAACCTCATGGACTGTAGCCTTCTAGGCTCCTTTGTCCGTGGAATTTTCCAGGAAGAATACTGGAGTGGGTGGCCATTTGGAGATTGAAAGTACGTCTCTTTTGTCTCCTGTGTTGACAGGCAGATTCTTCACCACTGTGCCACCTGGCAAGCCCATCTTACTAGTTAGGGTCAGTTAATGATTTGAAACCTTAAACTTTTTTTAAATATAAATTTACTTATTTTAATTGGAGGTTAATTACTTTACAATATTGTATTGGTTTTGTCATACATCAACATGAATCCACCACGGGTATACATGTGTTCCCCATCCTGAACCCCCCTCCTTCCTCCCTCCCCATATACTTTTTGATAAAATCAAAGTAATCTTTTCAAATTTTCCTCATTTTCTAATCCTGAAAATTTTCATTATTGAATGCAAATTGAGCTGTGCTTAAGCTCACAAGTCCTGCAGGTACATATCAGACAGTTCATTATCAAGCAGAATATACTGAAACTAAGTTTTATTTGGCAAAATCAGCCTCATTATCTGAATACTATTTGATATCTCACTTATTTGGTGGTAATTACATATGACTATTTATTTGCTCTCCTGGCATTCTCTACACACATTTACCTTGCCATTCATAAGTTTGTTTTGTAAAATTTGTTTTACTTCTCCATCTTTACCACCTATCTAGAACCTCTGAATTCATTATATTCCTAACGCTTGTGATCATCAGTTCAGTCACTCAGTCACTCAGTCATGTCCAACTTTTTGCGACCCCATGAACCACAGCACGCCAGGCCTCCCTGTCCATCTCCTGGAGTCCACCCAAACTTATCTCCATTGAGCCGGTGATGCCATCCAACCATCTCATCCTCTGTCGTCCCCTTCTCCTCCTGCCCTCAAACTTTCCCAGCATCAGGGTCTTTTCCAATGAGTCAGCTCTTTGCATCAGGTGGCCAAAGTATTGGAGTTTCAGCTCCAATATCAGTCCCTACAATGAACACCCAGGACTAATCTCCTTTAGGATGGACTGGTTGGATCTCCTTGCCGTCCAAATCCTTATGATGCTGCTGCTGCTGCTGCTAAGTCGCTTCAGTCGTGTCTGACTCTGTGTGACCCCATAGACGGCAGCCCACCAGGTTCCCCCGTCCTTGGGATTCTCCAGGCAAGAACACTGGAGTGGCTTGCCATTTCCTTTTCCAATGCATGAAAGTGAAGAGTGAAAGTGAAGTCGCTCAGTCGTGTCTGACTCTTTGCGACCCCATGGACTGCAGCCTACCAGGCTCCTCCGTGCATGGGATTTTCCAGGCAAGAGTACTGGAGTGGGGTGCCATCGCCTTCTCCAATGCTTGTGATATGTTCTGCCAATTACTAAAAGTTTTCCTCTGAATTCATGACATAACTACTTACATTGGAAATAGATTTGAGTGACAACCATTGTTAAACAGTTACTCAAATGTTAATTAAATAAGCAATTCAAATAATCCTAGGAAAATATAAGATTGCTTTTCATTGCTTTGGAAGGCTTAGGAAAGACATCTTTTTAAATCTACAGACATAGGCTTTTTTACATCTTCAATCTACAAACATAGAAGTTTCTTCTCATAGAAAGGTGCTAAATGGCCTTTGCATTTTTCTGCATTCATTTCTGTATCTTAGAGTTCCAGTTTAGATTCTCCTAATGAGAGATACTCATGTAAGATTTGGAAGTTGGAAGGTAATCCAAAGTAATTATTCACCAGTGGAAACTGTGAACAGGCCCACGGATGCAGTCAGCAGCCAACTTTCGGCTTTACCAAAATGTCCCTTCCATCCTCAGCAATATCATTCATTTCAATGGGTCGAGCAGCTGAAGTCTTCAGGGGCAGCTTGCCTGCATCTCTGGTACTTCTCTACTTTTTTAGAATCTCCTGGACATTTACTACTTCCAGTTCTTCAGTGGTTGTATAAGCCATGAATCATCTGCCTTCAGTCTCTTAAAGTCTGGAATACCTGGACTGGTTTGTGCTTTTCTGGCTAAATCTGACCAGTATAGGAGATAATGGGAGAAAGTGTGGATACTCACCATGAGTGCTTTTCGTTTTGGAGAGTAACTTTTGAATCTCAATTTTAAAAATGTGATCATTTTACTAAGGTGTGCTTCTTTGTGGCTCAGACTGTGAAGAATCTGCCTACAATGCAGGAGACAAGGGTTCGATCCCTCGCTTGAGAAGTGAAGAACTATCCACTACAGTATTCTTGCCTGGAGAATTCCATGGACAGAAGAACCCGATGGCTACAGTCCATAGCATCACAAAGATTCAGACATGACTGAGTCACTGACACTTTCAGTTTTTCACCTAACAGAGTATTTTAGACAAAATAGGAAGAAGCTTGTAAATGAGTGAAGCATTCTGGGGAAATGGTTTTTAATATTCTGAATTATTATTAACTAGTCAGGCCTTGACATCTCTTTCCTCAGGCTCTCCAGATAGAATCCAGATAGCATTCCAGATAGTATTCATACTTTGTATTTAAAAAATATAAGATTTTTGTAAGATTCTGAAAAATGAGAAGGGAGATAATCATAATTATGGTTTATGTAAACAAGATTATGTTATATAAGAATACATTTACTTTTAGAGAAATACAATATATTAAAGAACAAACTTATGCTTACCAAGGGAAGGGTGAGAGTAGGGATAGATTGGGAGTTTGGGATAGATATGTGCACCCTACTATATTTAAAATAAATAACCAACAAGGACCTACTGTATAGCAACGGTACTCTGCTAAATATTTTATAATAACATAAATAGGAAAAGAATTTGAAGAAGAATAGATACATGTATATGTATAACTAACTCACTTTGCTATACATCTGAAACTAACACAAT
>SJYQ01000479.1:158200-170562 GCA_006410935.1 Redunca redunca
AAATAATCTTTCCATGAAAAAATTATCTCTTTTTGGCTGTTTTATCATTATAGTGGTAGAACTAGTGATGGTTGCTTGTTCAAACTGTTAAAATTAAATTGTGAGTGGTTGTGATTAAAAGGTTTAAATATTTTTAAAATTAAATTTGTTTCCCTTCTCTCCCTGCATCACATAAAGGTCAAATAGGTCAATACAATTTTATATTCATTTGTATTTCAAAATAAAAGAAGGGGCTGACAGAGGATAAGATATTTGGATGGGATCACTGACTCAATCAACATGAGTTTGAGCAATCTCTGGGAGTTGGTGAAGGACAAGGAAGCCTTGTGTGCTGCAGCCCATGGGATTGCAGAATCTGACATGACTCAGCAACTGAACTGAACTGAGCCAAGTTTTAGAGATGGATGGTGGTGAATGTTGCACAACAAAGTGAATATACTTCCATAGATACATATACTTAAATGGCTAAAGTGTTAAAGGTCACATTACATATATTTTCTCACAATTAAAAAAAGTACCGGAAAATTATTCTATCATTTACTATTAATATGGAGAAGGAAATGGCAGCCCACTCCAGTATTCTTGCCTGGAAAATCCCTTGGACAGAGGAGCCTGGCAGGCTACAGTCCATGGGTTGCAAAGAGTCAGACACAACTGAGCAACTTCATTTTTCACTTACTGTTAATCAGGATGCAGCTTCATATTTTTTTCCCTTCCTTTGGCAGTGATCAAATTATAATTTATTTCAGGTATGCAGGGTGGAATACAACAAATGTTTTGTTTTAGTAGGTAAAAATTTAAAAATCATAGAAATTAAGAAAGCTTTTTATGTAGAATAAACATCAACTGATTCACAACATGCCACTTTAAATTTATATAAGTATGTTATATTTAACACATGAGTTGACTATAGACATAGTGTATAAAAAATGGATTGGCTTAAAAACTAAATAAGAAGAAAGGATATTATAAGAATTTAAGTCTAATTAAGATGGGACCAGTATTGTCCAGGAGAGTGGAAGAAGAAAGTAGAAGAGCAGCTTAACTAAGTAGTGAATGTCAGGGGGTTGTGTAATTTCCTCAGTTCTATCTTACCATGGGAAAAATTTGAAGCAAGGGATGAATCAGTGTTACAGCTCAGTTTTATTAGGAAAAACAAAGGATAGTATACCCTCAAGGAGTTAGGGAAGGCCAACTCGAAAGAAAAAGAGAAGAGAGGCTTCTATACTTCTAGGCTTCCTCCTTTTATACATTTGTCTCCTCCCCACTGAGCCTGCCTTGTAGAAACTGGACAAGTCAGGAGGGCTGTTTGTTTTACCTGAGGTCCAAACTCTGGTCCTTGGACTGTCCTTTGTTCTATTTCATCAGGCTTTTCCTTTCTTTCCATAGGTTCATGGAGTTCTCAAGGCAAGAATACTGAAAGATTTGCCATTCCCTTCTCCAGTGGACCACATTTTGTCAGAATTCTCCACCGTAACCAGTCTGTCTGGGGTGGCCCTACATGGCATGGCTCATCGTTTCATTGAGTTAGACAAGGCTGTGGTCCATGAGATCAGATTGATTAGTTTTCTGTGATTGTGGTTTTCATTCTGTCTGCCTTCTGATGGCCAAGGATAAGAGGCTTATGCAAGCTTCCTGATGGGAGAGACTGAGGGGGAAACTGGATCTTGTTCTGATGGGCAGGCCCATGCTCAGTAAACCTTTAATCCAATTTTCTGTTGAAGGGCCAGGCTGTATTCCTTTCCTGTTATTTGATCTGAGGCCAAACTATGGTGGAGTTAATGAAGATAATGGCAACTTCCTTCAAATGGTCCTATGAACACACTGCTGAACTCATTGCCCCCAACCCTTCAGCAGGCCATCACCAATCCATGCCTCCAACAGTGACTCCTGGGCACTCACAGGCAAGTCTGAGTTGTCTCTTATGGGGTCACTGCTCCTTTTCCCTGGGTGCTGGTGGGCACAAGGTTTTGTTTGTGCCCTCCAAGAGTCTGTTTCCCCAGTCTTGTGTAAGTTCTGGTGGCTCTATGGTGGGGTTAATGGTGACCTCCTCCATGAGCGCTTATGCCATACCCAGGTCTACTGCACCTAGAGCCCCTGCCCATGAAGAAGTCCACTGCTGGCCCGTATTCCACAGTCGACACTCAAACACAGTTCTGTCTTAGTCTCTCCAGGTCCTGGTGTGCCCAAGGTTTGATTAAGCCCTCTGAGCATCTCTGGTGGGTATGGAGTTTGATTCTAAACACAATTTCATGATTTCGCCCCTCCTACTGTCTTTCTGTGGCTTATCTTTTTCCCTTGGATGTGGGCAAACTGCACGAAATCACTCCAGTACCAAGCTGCTGCTGCTGTAGTGAAGAAACAGTATGAAAAGGCAAAAAGATAAGACACTGAAAGATTAACTCCCCAGGTCCGTAGATGCCCAATATGTTAGTAGACATCACTCAAGAAGAAACTCCAGAAAGAATGAAGAGATGGAGCCAAAGCAAAAACAATACCCAGGTTTGGATGTGACTGGTGATGGAAGTCTGATGCTGTAAAGAGCAATATTGCATAGGAACCTGGAATGTTAGGTCCATGAAAAAAGGCAAATTGGAAGTGGTCAAACAGGAGATGGCAAGAGTGAACACTGACATTTTAGGAATCAGTGAACTAAAATGGACTGGAATGGGTGAATTTAACTCAGATGACCATTATATCTACTACTGTGGTAAAAATCACTTAGAAGAAATGGAGTAGCCCTCATAGTCAATAAATAAATAAAGAGTCAAGAATGCAGTACTTGGATACAATCTCAAAATGCAGAATGAGCTATGTTTGTTGCCAAGGCAAACAATTCAATAAAACAGAAATCCAAATCTATGCCCCGACCAGTCATGCTGAATAAGCTGAAGTTGAACAGTTCTATGAAGACCTGCAAGGCCTTCAAGAACTAACACCCAAAAAAGATGTCCTTTTCATTATAGGGGACTAGTATGCAAAAGTAGGAAGTCAAGAAACACCTGGAGTAACAGGCAAATGTGGTCGTGGAATACATAATGAAGTAGGGAAAATGCTAATAGAGTTTTGCCAAGAGAATGCATTGGTCATAGCAATCACACTCTTCCATCAATACAAGAGAAGACTCTACACATGGACTTCACCAGTATGGACATCACATACTGAAATCAGATTGATTGTAATCTTTACAGCCAAAGTTGGAGAAGCTCTATTACAGTCAGGAAAAAATAAGACTGGGAGCTGACTGTGGCTCAGATCATGAACTCCTTCCTGCCAAATTCAGACTTAAATTGAAGAAAGTAGGGAAAACCACTAGACCATTCAGGTATGATCTAAATCAATTATACAGTAGAAGTGACAAATAGATTCAAGGGATTAGATCTGATAGAGTGCCTGAAAAACTATGGACAGAGGTTTATTACTTTGTTCAGGAGGCAGTAATCAAGAATATCCATAAGATAAAAGAAATGCAAAACGGCAAAATAGTTGTCTGAGGAGGCTTTACAAATAGCNAAATAGATTCAAGGGATTAGATCTGATAGAGTGCCTGAAAAACTATGGACAGAGGTTTATTACATTGTACAGGAGGCAGTAATCAAGAATATCCATAAGATAAAAGAAATGCAAAACGGCAAAATAGTTGTCTGAGGAGGCTTTACAAATAGCTGAGAAAAGAAGAGAAGTGAAAGGAAAAAGAGAAAAGGAAAGATATACCCATTTGAATGCAGAGTTCCAGAGAATAACAAGGAGAGATAAGAAAGCCTTCCTCAGCTATTAGTGCAAAGAAATAGAGGAAAACAATACAATGGGAAAGATTAGAGGTCTCCTCAAGAAAATTACCAGATACCAAGGGAACATTTCATGCAGAAAGGGGCGCAATAAACGACAGAAATGGTATGGACCTAACAGAAGCAGAAGATATTAAGAAGATATGGCAAGAATATACAGAAGAACTATACCAAAAAATCTTCATGACCCAGATAACCACAATGGTGTGGTCACTCACCTAGAGCCAGACATCCTGTGTTGTGAAGTCAAGTGGGCCTTAGGAAACTTCACTATGAACATAGCCAGTGGAGGTGATGGAATTGCAGTTGAGCTGTTTCAAATCCTGAAATATGATGCTGTGAAAGTGCAGTATTCAATATGCCAACAAATTTGGAAAACTCAGTACTGTCCACATGTCTAGAAAACATCAGTTTTCATTCCAATCCTCAAGAAAGACAATGACAAAGAAGGCTCGAACTACCCCAAAATTGCACTCAACTCACATGCTAGTAAAGTAATGCTCAAAATTATCTAAACTAGGCTTCAACAGTACATGAACCATGAGTTTCCAGATGTTCAAGCTGGATTTAGAAAAGGCAGACGAACCAGACATCAAATTGCCAATATCCATTGTATCATCAAAAAAGTGAGAGAGTTTCAGAAAGATATCTACTTCTGCTTTATTGACTATGCAAAGCCTTTAACTGTGTGGATCACAACAAACTGTGGAACATTCTTCAATAAATGGGGATAAAAGACTGCCTTACCTGCCTCCTGAGAAATCTGTTTACAGGTCAAGAAGCAACAGTTAGAAATGGACATTGAACAAAAGACTAGTTCTAAATCAGGAAAGAAGAATGTCAAGACTGTATATTGTCACCATGCTTATTTAACTTATATGCAGAGTACATCATGAGAAATACTGGGCTGGATGAAACACGAGTTGGAATCAAGATTGCTGGGGAAAATATCAATAACCTCAGAAATGCAGATGTCACCAACCTTATGGAAGAAAGCAAAGAAGAACTAAAGAGTCTCTTGATGAAAGTGAAAGAGGAGAGTGAAAAAGTTGGCTTAAAACTCAACATTCAGAAAACTAAGAGCATGGCATCCGGTCCCATCACTTCATGGCAAATAGATGGGGAAACAATGGAAACAGTGGAAGACTTTATTTTAGGGGCTCCAAAATCACTGCAGATGGTGACTCAGCCATGAAAGTAAGATGCTTGCTCCTTGGAAGAAAATCTAGGACCAACCTAGACAGCATATTAAAAAATAGTGACATTACTTTGCCGACAGAAGTCTGTCTAGTCAAAACTCTGGTTTCTCCAGTAGTCATGTATGGATGTAAGAGTTGGATTATAAAGAAAGCTGAATGCCCAAGAATTGATACTTTTGAACTGTGGTGTTGGAGAAGACTCTTGAGAGTCCCTCAGACAGCAAGGAGATCCAATCAGTCCATCCTAAAGGAAATCAGTCTTGACTATTCATTTGAAGAAATGATGCTGAAGCTGAAACTCCATTACTTTGGCCACCTCATGCAAAGAGCTGACTCTTTTGAAAAGCCTTTGATGCTGGGAAAAATTGAAGGTGGGAAGAGAAGGGGACGCCAGAGGATGAGATGGTTGGATGGCATCACCAACTCAATAGACATGAGTTTGAGTAAGCTTCGGGAGTTGGTGATGGACAGGGAAACCTGACATGCTGCAGTCCATGGAGTCGCAAAGAGTGACTGAACTGAACTTCCGTTCTTTGACTTTTTTAGGCATTTTGGATTGCTTTTTCCTATTCTAACTACGTAACATGGCAGTCCTAAGTTGTTCTAGTGTCAGGGAAAACCATTTCTTTGTTTAATAGTTGTGAGATGTCCAAAACTGAATTGCCTCTTGCCAGCCTTTACTCTCTCATAGAGAAAGGAATGGAATTCCAAAAGAAACGTCTACTGCTTCAGTGACTACACTAAAGGCTTTGACTATATGGATCACAACATACTGGAAAATATTAAAGTGATGGGAATACCATATCACCTTAAGTGTCTCTCGAGAAACCTGTATGCAGGTCAAGAAGCAACATTTAGAACATTGCAAGAAACAAAATCTGGTTCAAAATTGGGAAAGGAGTTTTATATTGTCAAAGTTGTATGTATCAAGTTATATATATCAAGGTTGTAGATTATTACCCTGCTTATTTAACTTCTATGCAGTGTACATTATGCAAAATCAAGGCTGAATGACTCACAAGCTGGAATCAAGATTGCTGGAAGAAGCATCAACAACCTCAGATATGCAGATAATATTACTAATAGCAGAAAGTGAAGATGAACTAAACTGACTCTTGATGAGGATGAAAGAAGAGAGTGAAAACTCTAGCTTAAAACTCTACATTCAAAAACCGAATATCATGGCATCTGGTCCCATAATCTCATAACAAATAGATGGGGGAAATGTGGAAACAGTGACAGCTTTTATTTTCCTGGGCTCCAAAATCACTGTGGTTGGTGACTACAGTCTTGAAATTAAAAGACACTCCTTGGAGGAAGACTATGACAAACCTAGAAAGCATATTACAAAGCAAATACATAACTTTTCAGACAAAGGTTCATATAGTCAACGCTTTTTTTCAGTAGTCATGTGTGAATGTGAGAGTTGGGCTGTGATGAAGGATGTGCGAATTGATGTTTACAAACTGTGGTGCTGGAAAAAACTTTTGAGAGTCTATTGGACAGCAAGGTGGTCAAAACAGTCAATCCTAAAGGAAATCAATCCTGAATATTCATTGGAGGCACTTATGCTGAAGCTGAAGCTTCAGCATTTTGGCCACCTGTTGTGAAGAGCTGACTTATTAAAAAAGATCCCAATGCTGGGGAAGACTAAGGGGAAAAGGAGAAGGGGGCAATAGAGGATAAGATTATTGGATGACATCATTGACTCAATGGATATGAGTTTGAGCAGACTCAGGGAGATATTAAAGGACAGGGAAACCTGGTGTGCTGCAGTTCATGGAGAGGGAGAGAGTTTGGATATGACTTGGTGACTGAACATCACAACAACCAACTCAGTGGACATGAACCTGAGAAAAATTTGGGAAACGGTGAGGGACAGGGGAGCCTGGAGTGTTGCAGTCCACAGGGTTTCAGAGAGTCAGACAAGACTCAGTGTCTGAACAGCAGCAATGTAGCCTCTATGCTCTGAGGGAACCCATTCTTACACACTCAAAATTCTCAAAGTTCAATTTTCACAGAGGTTATAGCCAGTCTCCTAAAAGAGATAAGAGAAGTCATGTGAAGCAATCCCACATGGATGGAGAAATCCAATGGCCACTACCCATAATCTATCCAGCCCTTACTGAAATCAGTAACTTTTTGAAGAGGACCAAGAACACACATTCAAAGAGTAGCTTGCTGCTGCTGCTGCTTGTTGAAAAGAGAGTTTGATGGAAAAGAAAGAGAGAGCTTTTCTTCCAGTCTCTGTTTGGAAACATTCAAATAACACTAGAAATATTTATATCTTGAAGGTCTGATAGAACTACTTGTGAAAAATCAGTCTTGTTTTATTTTGGAAAGGAGCTGTTTGACAGCTTTCTCAAATTTTACCATGATAATTGGTTTGTTTATATTTTATGTTTCCTTGTAATTTATATTTTCTGAGAATTTGAAGTCGATTTTCAAATTTATTTGAATAGAGTTGAATAAAATATTGTACTATAATTAGTTTCCTCAATATGTTTGTGAAATTATTCCCTTGTTTGATTATATTAGCTAGTGGTTTATCTATTTAATTGATTTCTTTGAATTTATTTATTGATGTTAGTAATTGTATATTCTAATATTTAATCATGTTTATATTTATTAATTGTGTCTTTTTTCCTCACAGGCTTATTTTGCTCTTTTCACAAATTATTTCTTCTTTAATTTACATGAGTACTTGAGAAAGAAAACTTTGAATTTTCAGTTTTAAATATATCTCTGAAGTTTTTACAATTTTGTTGACCAACTGCATTGTGGAACTGTTTATGCACAATAAGCTACACATATTTCAAATGTGCTACTGAGTGAATGATATCAAAATATGAGCTGTGAAACTAACAGTACAAAGAAAATGCAGACCACTTGTTAACCCAAAAGACATTTTATGCATATCTTTTCAAAGTATCTTTCCTTTGTCCCAAACCCTAGATATTCAATAATCTGACATTATAATTTATATTCCTTCAAATTTTATGTAAATGAAATCCTGGAATTTGTGCATATTTTCCACTGATACCTGTCACTTGGTTATTGATTTATCTATGTTGCTGCATTTTCTTTAATGCTGAATATTATTCCATTCTATTTTTATCCATTCACTTGCTTATGAATACTAGGGTTGTTTCTAACTTGGGCTTTTACAAACAATGACTTATATGCACATGCCTTAAAAAAAACACTTTATTGAGATATGATTGACATACAAAAGGCTGTACATATTTAATATATACAAACTTGGTAAGTTTGGAAATAAATATACACCTGTGAGATTATAATTAAAGCCATAAACTTACCCATCACCTATAAAAGTTTCCTTTTGTGTCTCCTGCCCCACTTCTTTTATAATTAAAAATGTTTCTGTGGCAAGAGCACATAACTAAGATCTACCCTCTTAGCAAAATGTAAAGTATATAATACCCTACTGCTAACTATAATCTTTTGAGAACTTAAAATCTAATTCCCCAACACCACCTCCCCCCAAAAATATCCCTCTAGCCACATAAGAACTATACAGCAAACTCAAGTAGTTGTGACTCAGAGAGTTGGAAGCAATCAAAGGATTTGGTTGGCCAAAAGTGGGTGAAAAAAGAATATAAAAAGTTTAAAAAGTTGACGATCTATACAAAAAAAAAGAGAGAGAGAGATAAATGTGTGCATAGTGCCTCTTGTCTTTGCTTGACTTCTTGTACTGCTACACTTCCCCACATATTAAAAATGAAAGCATACATGTAGGTGTGTCTAGCACATGCCCAACAGAGTAGAAATTTAATAAATGTCAGCTGCCCCAGCCCTGCTTCTCCTCCTTCCCCTTTACTCAGTGGATGATGAGTAGCTGCAAGTAATATTTAGGGTAGTTACATGCTCCAGTACTCTTGCCTGGAAAATCCCATGGATGGAGGAGCCTGGTAGGCTGCAGTCCATGGGGTCTCGAAGAGCTGGACATGACTGAGCAACTTCACTTTCACTTTTCACTTTCATGCATTGGAGAAGGAAATGGTAACCCACTCCAGTGTTCTTGCCTGGAGAATCCTGGGGACAGGGGAGCCTGGGCTGCCGTCTCTGGGGTCGCACAGAGTTGGACATGACTGAAGCGACTTAGCAGAAGCACATGGCTCTGCAATCTCATCATGCCACAGTATCAGTGAATTTCTTCAACCTTCACAAGTTCCAGTTAGAATAGAAACGTACCAATCTAAATGCTATTTCTCATTTTGAATAGTAGAGATTCAAATGCACATAAATTACAATTCTTTGCTATAAGATCTCCAAACTACCAGGAATAAAACAGTTATGTGTGCTGTGTGCTCAGTCACTCAGTTGTGTCTGAGTCTTTGCAACCCCATGGACTGTACCCTGCCAGGCTCCTCTGTTCATGTAATTTTCCAGGCAAGAATACTGAGTGGGTTGCCGTTTTCTCCTCCAGCACTTGTCTTTTTATGAATACAAGTTTTGATTTGTCTTAGGTGAATACTGAGAAGCGAAATGGCTGGGTTTTATGGTAGCTGTGTTTAACTTTCTAAAAAACTGCCAATTGCTTTTCAGAGTGGTTATATCTTTTAATTCCCACCAATAGTTTGTGTGATATCCAGTTTAGCAAGACATTCACACCAAATTTCGTATTCTAAAATATGTACTACTGTCTCATTTATGTTTTTTAACTTATATTTCTCTAACAAACTACCCCAAATATGTTTCCATGTATATCTTTTGTGGTGAAGTATCTTCTCAAATTTTGTGTCCTTTTTGTAAGCTGAATTAACTATTATCTTGTTGATTTAAAAGAGTTCTTTCAGTTCAGTTCAGTTCAGTCAGTCAGTTGTGTCCAAATTTGCAATCCCATGGACTGCAGCATGCCAGGCATCCCTGTCCATCACCAACTCCTGGAGCTTACTCAAACTCATGTCCTTCCAGTAGGTGATGACATCCAACCATCTTATCCTCTGTCAACCCTTCTCTTGCCTTCAACCTTTCCCAGCAACAGGGTCTTTTCCAGTGAGTTGGTTCTTCACATGAGGTGGCCAGAGTATTGGAGCTTCAGCATCAGTCCTTCCAATGAATATTCAAGACTGATTTCTTTTCGGATGGACTGGTTGGATCTCCTTGCAGTCCAAGGTACTCTCCAGAGTCTTCTCCAACAACACAGTTCAAAAGAATCAAAAGCTTTCTTAAAAGTCCAACTCTCACATCCATAATTGACTACTGGAAAAACCAGAGCTTGGACTAGATGGATCTTTGTGGGGAAAGTAATGTCTCTGCTTTTTAATATGCTGTCTAGGTTGATCATGGCTTTTTTTCCAAGGAGCAAACATATTTTAATTTCATGGCTGCAGTCACTATCTTCAGTGATTTTGGAACCCTAAAAAATAAAGTCTTTCACTGTTTCCATTGTTTCCCCATCTATTTGCCATGAAGTGATAGGACCGGATGCCATGATCTTAGTTTTCTGAATTTTGAGTTTTAAGCCAACTTTTTCACTCTCCTCTTTCACGTTCATCAGGAGGCTCTTTAGTTCTTTGTTTTCTGTCCTAAGGGTGGTATCATTTGTATATCTGAGGCTATTGATATTTTCCCCAGCAATTTTGATTCCAGCTTGTGCTTCACTCATCTCAGTATTTTGCATGATATACTCTGCATGTAAGTTAAATAAGCAGTGTGAAAATATACAGCCTTGACATTCTCCTTTTCTGGTTTGGAACTAGTCTCTTGTTCAATGTCCAGTTCTAACGGTTGCTTCTTGACCTGCAAACGGATTTCTCAGGAGGCAGGTAAAGTGGTCTACTATTCCCATCTCTTGAAGAATTTTCCAGTTTTTTTTTTTTTTTTTAAATCCACATTCAAAAGCATTGGCATATTTAATAAAGCAGAAGTAGATGTCTTTCTGGAACTCTTTGGCTTTTTCTATAATCCACCGATGTTGGCAGTTTGATCTCTGGTTCCTCTACCTTTTCTAAATCCAGCTTGAACATCTGGAAGTTCATGATTCAACTACTTTTGAAGTCTGGCTTGGAGAATTTGGAGCATCACTTTGCTATCATGTGAGATGAGTGCAATTGTGTGGTAATTTGAACATTCTTTGGGATTGCCTTTCTTTAGCATTGGAATGAAAACCGACCTTTTCCAGTCCTGTGGCCATTATTGAGGTTTCCAATTTGCTGGCATATTGAGTACAGCACTTTCACAGCATCATCTTTTAGGATTTGAAATAGTTCAATTGGAATTCCATCACCTCCACTGACTTTGTTCGTAGTGATGCTTCCTAAGGTCCACGTGCCTTTGCATTCCAGGATTCTCTTTATATATTATAAAAGTCCTTTGTCAAGATTAACCACATTGTAATTACTTCTCTCATTTTTGTATCATATTTTAATCTTAGTCATAGACTCCCTTGAAGAATAATAGTGTTAATTTTCATAAAGTTTGCTTTACCATTATTTATGACCCAGGGTTTTTGCATCCTATCTATGAAATATTCACTTGTATCAAGACCCAAATATTCTTCCATATATTTTCTATTAGTAATCTTATGTTTTTAGCATTTATATTTAAGTTTATGATTACATTTGAGTAAATTTTTTTGTTTGGAATGAAGTAAGGGACATTTTTTCCCATAGTTGCTCAGTTGATTCAGTTGATTCTGCAAAATTTCTTCAAAGCACTTCTCTTTCTCACTGAACTGCCTTGGCAGTTTTGTTTTAAATCTGCTTTCTATGAAATTAACAGGCTATTTTTGTACTCTCAATTCTGTTCCATTAATCCCTATTCTTCTCCTTATGATAGTTTCACCCTTATTCTTATTTTTATTCATCTAAGACATCCTGGAATGTGAAGTCAAATGAGCGTTAGGAAGCATCACTATGAACAAAGCTAGTGGAGGTGATGGCATTCCAATTGAGCTCTTTCAAATCCTGAAAGATGATGCTGTGAAAGTGCTGCACTCAATATGCCAGCAAATTTGGAAAGCTCAGCAGTGGCCACAGGACTGGAAAAGGTCAGTTTTCATTCCAATCCCAAAGAAAGGCAATACCAAAGAATGCTCAAACTACCGCATAATTGCACTCATCTCACACACTAGTAAAGTAATGCTTAAAATTCTCCAAGCCAGGCTTCAGCAATATGTGAACGATGTACTTTTAGATGTTCAAGCTGGTTTTAGAAAAGGCAGAGGAACCAGAAATCAAATGGCCAACATCTCTGGATCATGGAAAGAGACTTCCAGAAAAACATCTATTTCTCCTTTATTGAGTATGCCAAAGCCTTTGACTGTGTGGATCACAATAAACTGTGGAAAATTCTGAAAGAGATAGGAATACCAGACCACCTGACCTGCCTCTTGAGGAACCTATGTGCA
>SJYQ01000479.1:181366-202742 GCA_006410935.1 Redunca redunca
CCTGATAAGCACTTAGCATCATATAATGTGCTGTGCTTAGTCACTCAGTTGTGTCCGACTCCTTGTGACCCCATGGACCGTAGCCCATCAGGCTCCTCTGTCCTTGGGATTCTCCAGGCAAGAATACTGGAGTGGGTTGCCATTTTCTTCTCCTGGGTATCTTCCCAACCCAGGGATTAAACCAGCATGTCTTAAGTATACCTGCATTGGCAGATGGGTTCTGTACCCCTAGTGCCACCTGGGAGTTCAGCTAGTAAAGAATATCTTCAATGCTGGAGACTCAGTTCAGTTCTTGGGTCAGGAAGATCACCTGGAGAAGGGATAGCCTACCCACTCTGGAATTCCTGGGCTTCCCTGGTGGCTCAGATGCTAAGAATATGCCTGGAATGCAGGAGACCTGGTTTCAATCCCTGGGCCAGGAAGATCCCCTGGAATATATCATGACAACCCATTCCAGTATTCTTGTCTGGAGGATCCCCAGACACAGAGAAGCCTGGTGGGCTACGTGTGGCCCATGGTGTCTCAAAGGGTCAGACACAACTGAGCGACTTTCACTTTTCAGGTAAATAGAAAAGGATTTATTAATAAGTACAGTCCATGAGGGCGCTAAGGGTTGGACACAACTGAGTGACTTTACTTTCCCTTTTCACTTTCATGCATTGGAAAAGGAAATGGCAACCCACTCCAGTGTTCTTGCCTGGAGAATCCCAGGGATGGGGGATCCTGGGGGAGCCTGGTGGGCTCCCGTCTGCGGGGTTGCAGAGAGTTGGAAACGACTGAAGCGACCTTAGCAGCAGCTGCAGCAGCAGCACAGATGATACATAGAGTCTGACTTTTCAGAAACAAAACAAAACAAAAACAAACAAACAAACAAAAAAAAAACTCCCAAAATGTTGAGGTGGGAAGAGGCTGTTGAAGGCAATGAATGCCCTCTACCCTAGCTGTTACATGTATGCATTGGTTCTGAAAGAAAAGACCTTGAATGCTACTGATTGAAGCTACCCAAATCATATCTACAAAGTGTTGGAATCATGATTGGTACATAGGAAACCCACAATTAATGCTAGTTATTGTCAATTTAAAAATATAGACAAGTTGAAAAGTGAGAGTTATGTTTTATTCAGTGGGCATTTTTAGGATTTCAAGTCTGGGAGACAGCATCTCAAGTGACCCTGAGAGAACTGTTTTGAGGAGTTAAGAGGAGGCACCAGGTTATACAGAAGTTTTGCAATAAAGGGCAAGTAGTCTGAATATTAAAAGATTATTATTAATTAAAGAAAGCAAGATACCCCAAGTTAAGGAATTTAGTGCTTTTCTATGTATGGGAAGATGCAAGAGTTTGGGATCACTGAAATCACTCTTTTCACATGCATCTCAGCTATCTGGGGCCAGTATTCTGTTTTTCACATCCTAATCTCCCTTAGGGCTCACCATAGGGAATGGCTGCAGACTGATGGCTGGTATCTTCTCTTTCCTAAGTGTCCTTAGGGTGCAGGAGCTCACATTGGAGGGCTGCAATTGCTTATGACTGTGACATCCTTATTGACTGATACGGCAGAAAATAGTTCATTTCTCAGTTTAAGGTGAAAATGAGCTGCTGAGAACAATGAACGCTCTGTATCCTAGCTGTTACATGTGTGCAACGTTTCTCAAAGAAAAGACTTTGGATGCTACTCATTGAGAATACCCAAGTCATGTCCATCAGTTCAGTTCAGCTCAGTTACTCAGTTGTGTCCAACTCTGCAACTCATGAATCGCAGCACGCCAGGCCTCCCTGTTCATCACCAACTCCCAGAGTTCACTCAGATTCAACGTCCATCGAGTCAGTGATGCCATCCAGCCATCTCATCCTCGGTCGTCCCCTTCTCCTCCTGCCCCCAATCCCTCCCAGCATCAAAGTCTTTTCCAATGAGTCAACTCTTTGCATGAGGTGGCCAAAGTATTGGAGTTTCAGCTTTAGCATCATTTCTTCCAAGGAAATCCCAGGGTTGATCTCCTTCAGAATGGAGTCATGTCCATAAAGGACTAAAATTGTGCTTGGTACAGAGCAAGTCCATAATAAATGCTAGTTGTTTATACTTTATGATCAAATAATTATATCCTTATGTGCTCTGCTTATAAATTTTTGCTACTTGCCTATTTCAAAACTAGTCTCTAAACTCTTTTTTCTCCACATTCCCTTTATCCATCCTGAGATGACAAATTCTGTGTTTTTTCTTTTATAATATACACACAGATTGGTATTTCAAAATTTTATTGAGGTATAATTGAAGCAAGATAAACTGTAAATATTTCAACTTTACAATTTGGTCAGTTTTGACATATTTGTGCACCTCTGAATCTGTCACTATAAACAAGATAAAAAACATTTCTATCAAAAAAACAAAGAGAGAGAGAAAAAATAAAAACATTTCTTTCACAGAAAAAACAGCTTCTTCCTTCCTCTTAGAAATCCTCCTTTCCTACTTCTCTTTCCTGAGCAAACACTGACTTGAATTTGGTCATTGTAATTCATTTGGATGGTCTAGATTTCTATATAAAAGACATTATATAGACTCTACTGTTTGCCTGACTTCTTTCACTCAAGATAATGATTTTTCAATTGATTGATGTTTTGTGTCTATTAATAGTTCATTCTTTTCATTGATGTGAAATATGAATTTTTGCAACCCTATGGACTATAGACTGTGAGGCTCCACTATCCATGGAGTTCTCCAGGCAAAAATACTGGAGTGGGTAGCCATTCCCTTCTTCAGGGGATCTTAACCCAGAGATCAAAGCCAGGTCTCCTGTGCTGAGGGAAAAATCTTTACCATTTTAGACCACAGAAGCCCATTCTATTTTAGGAATACATCACAATTTGTTATTCATGCATTTTTGATAGATATTTGTTTTTTTAATTATTTTTTGATTACTACAGATAATGCTGATCTAAACATTCATGTACAAATCTTTCTGTGAACATCTATTTTCATTTCTCTTGAGTAAATAGTTGAGTGAACTGACTAGATTCTGTGATAAATTTACGCTTTCTGTGAGACTGACAAACTGTTTTCCAAACTATTTGTTGCTTTTTTACATTTTAAACAGGAGTAAATGTAAATTCTATTTTTTCCAAATTCTTGATAAACTTGATATGGTCAAATTTTTCAATTTTAGCTAATTTAATGGGTATATAAAAGTAGATATAATGGTATTCATTTTCACTTCCCTGATACCTAATGAGGTTTAGCAATTCTTAATATGTTTTTGGTCTATTTACATATGACTTTTTTAGGGTGATAACTGTCAGATTTTCTTTCTTACTATTGAGTTCTAACAGAGTTTTATATATCTTGGACACAGGTGATTGGCCCAAAATATATCTTGGACACAACTGTCTTTCCCTAGACTATCATTTGCACTTTGGATTTCTTAATGATGTCTTTGGAATGGAAACGTTTTGATGAATTCTAATTTATAATTTTCTATGCTGCATGATTTTTGGGGTCTATAAAATAGAAACTCTTTTTATCCCCAGACGGCAAATATTTTCTCACTTATTTTACTGCAGTTTATTTTTTCCATTTAACACTACATCCATCATACACTTTGAGTTAATTTTGGATATAGTGTGAATATTTCCTTTTACCTATTATTATTTGTTTTCTTTTGGTAAATTAATCCATCATACTTTCCCCTTTGTGAAGTTAATGGCATTCAAATGTTTCCTATTTACATACAAAAGAATAAATAGAATAGTTATGTAATTAGTAACGCTTTTCTCTGTAATTTTAAAATTCTTATACCCAGAAACCTCCTCTCCCAAATGTGAAGCTTTGAAGAAGACACTGGTTAACTGTCAGCATATTTAGAATGAAAGGATTTACTTTTGTCTTAGTTGGTGTAGTGTAAGGTAGGCAGCTGGACTCAAACCAGATGTTGATATAAGGTATTTTCATTGTGTGCGGAGCACTTGCTTTCTAGAAATATTTATATTTTCACTTTCCATTTTAGGGGCTTCCCTGGTAACTCAGCTGATAAATAATACTCTTGTAATGCAGGAGAACCTGGTTTGATTCCTGGGTCAGGAAGATCTGCTTTAGAAGAGACAGGCTACCCACTCCAGTATTCTTGGGCTTCCTTGGTGGCTAGCTGGTAAAGAATCCACCTGAAATGCAGGAGACCTAGGTTCAGTCCCTGAGTTGGGATGATCCCCTGGAGAAGTGAAAAGCGACCCATTCCAGCATTCTGGCCTGGAGAATTTCACAGACTTTATAGTCCATGAAGTCGCAAAGAGTTGGACACGACTGAGACTTTCACAGACAGAATTCTAGATCAGCATAAACATTTAGAATCCTTTCCCCCTAGATTTTCCTCCCTTAGATTCAAACTGATCAGAAATTTCATTCCGTCTCATATTGTGCAAACAATTTTTTACAGAGAAGATCAATCATTTTGTTCTGGCATACATAATTGTGTAGGGAAAATGGTTCTGAACAAGTGTGAGTCTGATGGAAAGAAAAAGATGAAGTATTGCAGGTACAATATACTGATTTGTTAAAAAAAAAAAAAGTTTGTTCAGATTTTTCCCGTAAGAGTTTGCTGAAAAATATGAATGGACTTTTTGGTCAACCCAGTGTATTATGTGAAGCACGCTCTCTCTGTGTCCCTGACTGCCACGACTGCTGCTTATCTGGGCAACAGTACAGAAGGCACTTTGTGTAAGGTGACTAGACTGACACAACAGGAACAGAGCAGACTCACCTATGCGTGCCTCTTTACTGACCCCCAGTTTCCTATTGGCCTTGCAACTGCACATTTTAGTCCACACATCTATGGTCCTACAGGATTTGAGAGAGAAAACATTCTTGATAATTCACTGTTCTCTATTCATGAGGTTTCTCTCTGTGTACCAATAATCTTTGTGTTTTAAAACAGGAATACCATTTATACCATGGAAATTGCAGGTCCTTGAAGCAAAATCAGTTTGCTAAAGTTACATGATCTCCAGCTTTAAATAACTTTCTGGAATGTTCTCTTCCTTTCATTACTCAGAGGTAAAAGAGAAAGTGTTAGTCGCTCAGTTGTCTCTGACACTTTGTGTCTTTGCAACCCCATGGGCTGTACCCTGCCAGGCTCGTCTGTCCATGGAATTCTCCAGACAAGATTATTAGAGTGGCTTGCCATTTCTTTCTCCAGATTATCTTCCCAATTCAGGGATCCAACCTGGCTCTTCTGCATTGCATCTGAGCCACCAAGGAAGCCCACTCAGAGGTCAAATATTGCCTATATTGTTTCTCTGACTGCAGTTTTTTATCATTCCTAATAGCAGTTCTCCAGAGGGGAGTCAGATTTGTATATTAAGATCATTCAATAACATTTAAATGCCTGGAATTAATGATTATTTGGGGAAAGAGAACTTGAATCAATGGGAAAGAACCAGATTTAGCATCAATCTGTCACATAAACCAAGTCACATACTGAAGATATCTGTGCAGCTAAGTCATCATTTTTATTTGTGCTAGTCAGTTTATGTAGGTGTACAGAGCTACTGTAAACAGTTTGCTGCCATATTTTCTTTTATAATTAAAAACAAACATGAAAGCAATTACATCTATGTTTTAAATATTTACTTGAACATCTTGTCATGTTTGCAATACACATCCAACTTCTTAATTTACTTCTGCATTAAATTCATTTGTTCTCTCATTGAGTGGAAAGTCTACCATCAAAGATTTATGTGACTGACATGTAGAAAGATCATTTAAAAATTCTTATCCTCTATTTTTCCCCCAAGTATCTATGTTTGTTGTCAGTTCCTGAATTATATATTGCTATTCATGAAAAACACTCTCATTAAAGTACATCAAATTTTCAATTGTATTAAAAGATGGAAAATGCTGTGGTTTGTGTATACCAACCTTACTTCTCTTAATATCAAGTAGCTGTAACTGTGGGAGAATCTTCAATTAATAAAAACAATATTTATCAACAAATACTTGGGGCTTCCCAGGTGGCTCAGTGGTAAAGAATTCACTTGCAATGCAGGAGATGCCAGAGATGCAGCTTTGATCCCTGGGTCAGGAAGCTCCCCTGGAGGAGGAAAAGGCAATCCACTCCAGTATTCTTGCCTGGAGAATCCCATGGACAGAGGAGCCTGGCCGGCTCAGTACATAGGGTGGCAGAGTCGGACATGACTGAGCACAAACGTGTTTGAGAAAACAATTAAAAAAATAAAACTTCACAACTTTGGCTAGCATGCTTGTAATTTTCTGGGTGACATTAATTTTTCCACACACAGGATATATGTATTTCTATGCACATGAATAAACAGACAGCAAATGACTCCATGAAATGTGCCTGCAGTTGAGCAATGAGGACACAGTGTACCTCCTGTCGACACAGTTAGTCACTTTGCTTTTCATGTGGCACCTGGATCTTCATCTGTTTTATTCCATTTTTATTTTAGGGAACAAACATAACCAGGAGTGCATTTTCAGTACTGGTTGTCACAGAGCTGTAGAATTTGAAAGCTGAAAGAAACCTCAGAGATTAGTGCATTTAGCACATTAGGAATTTCTAGCTGAAATTTTGGCAGGCGTAAAGTCAAGTAGCTCTGCACAAGAATAATATGTAAAATGCAAAGACTTGTGCTCTTTTTTTTCCCTGAAAATGTGTTAGAACAGAACTTATAACCATAAGATGTATATTCCTAACAAGAACATTGATGGATCCCAGTGGCACCTCTCTTGTTCCAGAGGTTCAAGCTCTCGCTCCTTATAGATCCACATCCACTACCATCACTACTATTCCTGAGCTTTCCCACAACTCTGCTGATAACAGTTCAGGGAAACTTAATGTGGGGCCCTTTCTATCCATACATAAATTTAAAGCTGATGCTGTGTTGCCCCAGAGATGCTCTATTTAGTAGCAATGCTCAGAAAGTGGCACCTCAGATATTACATTTAGGTGGATATTTACAGAGAAGTCATTTGAAATAATATATTTTTCAATGCTTTCATCCTCAGAAATGATATCCATTAAACCATTACAGATATGCCTGCTCTTTGCTGAGTAGACATTCGGATTTAACAGTTAGTTATAAGAAGAGTTAATGGGCTAGATCAGATAAGCAGCTTTATAAGGGGCCTGAAAATAGTAGAGTCATTTTCCTTTTCACTTGTCTAATTTGCACCCCACAGCTGAGGGCAGTTTCTTAGCATTGAACCAACTGAATTTCATAGCATTTTTTTTTCCTCCAACGCATATGATTTTCTCTCATTTAAAAATCAAACCTAGGTGACATTTTTTTGTTGACTCTCAGGTCATTTCCAGTATTGAATGGCATATTTTCCCAATATTTAAGGGTATTAATAAAGGATTGAAGTTAAAAATTGGCAAATGATCATAAAATTGAAGTGGAATAAGGAGGGAAGTGAGGGCAGGAAGAGTTACTGTATAGCAGGATCAAACCAGTCAATCTTAAGGGAGATAAACCCTGAATATTCACTGGAAGAACTAATGCTGAAGCTGAAGCTCCAGCATTTTGGTCATCTGATGTGAACAGACAACTCATTGGAAAAGTCCGTGATGCTGGGATAGACTGAGGGCAGGAGGAGACAGGATGAGATGGCTGGATGTCATCTCTGATTCAATGAACATGAACTTGGACAAACTCCAGGAGAAGGTGAGGGACAGGGAGGCCCAGCATGCTGCAGTCCATGGGGTTGCAAAGAATTGGACACAACTGGGCAACTGAACAACAAGAGGAAATAGGTGAGAAAGGAGGAACTGAAATGGGCATGGGGCTGAGAGTGTGATGCTTGAAGAGGCTATAGGGGGAGCATCAATTTAGGGGGTTCAATTGTAGCACATAAGAATAAATAACTGATGTTGCATAGGAAATGGCATTGGAGGAGAGAAAATGAAGGAACTGAGAAAATGAGGTGGGGGAGCTAATTGTTTCAGATGATAAAATCAAACAGAACTGAGATAGTATTAACTACAAATTGGCACTTGCCATGGGCACTTGCCATCTACCTATCTACCTCTACAAGGATTAAGTCAGGTGCTTCTGCAGCTGCTGACCTTCAACACCTCGTGAAAGGAGTTCAGGGTGGAGAGCAGAAATGAGGCACTCTGTGCTCGGGAATTGATGCTTTTGAATTGTGGTGTTGAAGAAGATTCTTGAGAGTCCTTTAGACTACAGGGAGATTAAGCCAGTCCATCCTAAAGGAAATCAATCCTGAGTATACATTGGAAGGACTGATGCTGAAGCTGAAACTCCAGTACCTTGTCTACTTGATGCAAAGAACTGACTCCTTGAAAAAGACCCTGATGCTGGGAAAGATTGAAGGCAGGGGGAAAGGGGGACAACACAGGATGAGATGGTTGGGTGGCATCACTGACTCGACAGACATGAATTTGAGCAAGCCCTGGGAGTTGGTGATAGATAGAGAAGTCTGGCATGCTACAGTCTGTGGCGTCACAAAGAGTCGGACATGACTGAGCTACTGAACTGACTATGCTCAGGAAAAAAACTGGCAAGACAGATCTTCAGATATAAATTTTCAGGAGCCAATTTTATGAACTCAATGCTTGTATCTCATAGCTCAAAAAGCACTAAAGTTCTTCATGGTGATGACTGTTCCTCCTGACTAGCAAAAGCTTCATGAGACTAGTAGAAACCATCTGGAAAAATGTGTCTTTGATTGCATGTATCCCCCTTCATCAAAAATCACATATATATTCACCTCCCCCTCCACTTCGCCTCTTTGGAGCAGTTTCTCAGAGCTTAGCAGTTTCTCAGAGCTCTCTGAGATGCTATTTCTCAGGTTGCAGTCCTCATTGTGCCCCATATAAAATTTAGCTTGAAACTCACACTTTGTGCATTTTCTTTAAAGTCAACAACAGAGAGAATGGTAATGAACCAAGGATGGCTGCCCCATGGAGAAATAGGAAACAGTACAGATGGATGACAGCAGACTCAGAAATGGGAGCTTTTTAAGTGGGAGGGAGACTCGGCATTGAGCTGGAGAAAGGCACCTGTATTGTAACTATAAATGTGTGTTCATGAGTGTGAAATGCACAGGACACTATTTTTAAATCATAGGAAGCAAAGGCTGTTGAGCAGCATGTAAGAGTGCTTGCTCTCCCTATCTTTCCTTTTCTAATCTTTTCATCTTAACTGCTTTCATCTCTCAGACCTCATTCCCCCTCTAGTAGGAAAATGCTGGGGACTAGTATAAGCTCTGCCATTGCACACTTGAGAGCTTGACCTTGGTCTCAGGCTACTTTCTCATCTGCCCTTGTTTCTCCATGAGCTGTCTACCCCCTGTGCAGAAGTTAAAGGCACATTTAATGGGTCTCAATATGTATGTCTTTTGTGCAGTTTCATGGTGGGAAAGTCCATTGCTCTTAATAGTTTTACTTCCCAGTGTAGTTCTACTTTTTCTCCTTCAAATACTTTGCTCTCCTAATCTTTTGAGCATAGAGAGCAAAAGATAATATACTGGCTATAAATATATTCAGACAAACCAGGTTGCTTATCTTCAGACTGAACATGCTGTTCTATTCCTATTACCTTCTATTAGGAAAAAAATCATGTGATGTGGGTCAGTCTTCATTCACAGCTAAATGGGAAGGATTTAGAAAGAAATTTTTCAAAGTAAACCTTAGGGGGTTGTTGTAAAAATCCAAACTAAAGAGCATTCCAATGAATTTGGGATTTTTGCAATGTTCGAGCTTGCTTATTAAATAAACTGGGTGATAAAAAATAACCTTAGCTTAGATTCACTGAAGAATATACTTAAGTTGCTTAAGATGAATATATTTTAATAGCGATGGTTGGTATTGTTTAGAATGGGAAAAATAAAACATTAAATTCCAATGAATAGCCTTAACCTGTAGACCTGATTTAGTGTTTCATTTTTTTTACGGGAATATGTGATAAGAGCTATCCACTGAGCCACTTTAGAAATTCTCAGCCTCACCTGTTCCAGCTTTAGAGGGACCACTCTTGTGTATGCTCAGCCTCACTCCTCCATGGTGACCAGTTTTACTATAGCAAAAATCAATGGCACCTAATCTCAAGCACAATCTACAATAGGATTGTTGTATTTCTCAGGTGGTGCTGGTGGTAGAGAACCTACCTGCCAGTGCAGAAGACATAAGAGACTTGAGTTGATCCCTAGTTCAGGAAGATCCCCTGGAGGAAGAGATGGTAACCCACTCTGGTATTCTTGCCTAGAGTATTCCATGGACAGAGGAGCCTGGTGGGCTACAGTCCATAGGGTCACAGAGTTGGACATGGCTGAAGGGACTTACCATGTATGCAGCACATTGCTGCTCAAGTAAGACAAGAAGGAACACATGGGCCCCTATGCACATCCAACCAAAGTTGAAGGGGGTTAACAGACACAGAGAGAATCTTAAGACTAACATTTGCAAACTTATTTTCTTTTCTTCTTTCTACTGAACAGCCCTGTCTGGAGATGCAGTATTTTAATGGTTCTCAAAAGACGGGCTATGGAAATCTGCTCCTCAAGCCTCCTGCTATAGGAAGCATGATTGACAGGGACCCAGCTGCTATGCTGGGATTCCTCCACCACATTCATGTCCCAGACACATCTTCCATAGGATGCATTCAGCCTTAGGTAGAACCCAAAAGGGAAAGCAAGGCAGGCCCATTCCTGCAAGATCCAAGAGGTGGGACTCCTCCAGTGTCTGAGGTGGGCCCCAGGGCCACTCATCTGCCTGAACAAATCGTCCTTTGAAATACATACAACCTGCAACTCTGCCTATCTTCTTCAGGCTCCTTCACAGCAGTCAGGCTTGCATCCAGCTTTGATGGCCCTGCACCTCATTTGGGTCCCTCTTTTTTCCCCTCACAGTTCTTTCCCGAGAAAATCTCCTATAACTCTAGTGACATCTCAGTGTCTGCCAGGCAGAGCACTTCAACTAACCCAAGTAATACTAGGGATCAATAGTCCAAGAACACAGACAGAAAGAAGAGGATGTAGGACCAGTTTAGTTTTCATCCAGTGGGCTGAAATGACACTGGCCTGAAGAGAAAGGGGACACAGATAATCCCAGGCACAAAGTGGTGGCCTTATTGCTAAAGATTTCACTATCGATAATCCAGTAAAATGCCCACCTAGAGAGAAATATCTCAGGTGTAATGATCCAGGTATCCAAAATACATAGAGGGAATGATGCCTGCAGAGGCAGAGGTGTCAACTGGTGGCTAAAGAGTTGTTTTGACAACTTACAGAGAGATAATGAGAGAATAAAAGTGGTTAAGAACTTGCTAATGGCTGAGGGTAAGAGCCAGAGGCCTCTGGTAGCTTGAAGAGTGGCCCTCATCTCCTAGAGTAGAAACATCTTTTCATAGCTAAAAAGAGGCTGAAAATTTGTGTTTAGTGGCACGGAGCTCAGAGATGTCAGAATGCTTCACCAACATAGATCAGTTACATTAAGTTCAGAGTTCTGGTTGGAAGAATCCAACATCCTGAAACACAGGATGAAAATAGCTGGAGAAGTCTCTTGATGTTGATTTTTCAGGCATCCATGAAATTCAGAGCCTGTGGAGTTTGTCCGCTTTCTTGTAGTAAGAGATACATTCCTGCTATATTGAAAGAAATTGCAGAGGCCTGTCTTCCACAAGGCAAGAATAGAGCCTTCAGAGGCTGCTCTCACCTCCTCTGCTGTCCCTGAAAATGTATTCAAATTGCTATTCTTGGCAGTCAAAGAAAGCACACACATTGGGTCCCTGAGCTATTGGGGTTGGCACCGTGAAGAAGGCCAAATGCAGCCCCATAATGAGAATTAGGTCACAGCATATGCCACCTGTCGATGTATTGAGTCTGATAAGTTTGGAAACAGGCCATATTCAGAAGGAGTTACATGAAGTAGCTTGTAGGTACTGGTAAAAGTCAAAGGATTAGCTCTGAACTTGGATTTCAAGGATGGTTGGTCCAGCAAGCTGCTGGAATATAATACTAGAAAAATGAGAATTTTCTTAAGACATGAAATTAAGTACTCTTGTCAAGACCCCAGAAGGATGGGCTAACACAGTGCTAGGTTGGCACGTAAAAGGCTAGAAAAAGTGATACCCAAGCTTCAGAGAAGTGGAAATGCCTGAATTTGCTGTGGCATCTTGTGAAGAGTGGGATGTAGCAGCTAGGGGAACTGGGCAGGATTGAAAAGGTGTATTATGTGAGGACAGAGCACCTTCCAGATAGGATAGCCCACAAGACACACCATTAGGAATGTATTGATGAGAAGGGCTCCTGCATCTTGAAGAAGCTGAGTGATGACTATCCTCAGTAGGATATGGTTGATGGTAGAAGGGGCAAAAACAGGATCACAGATTGGGGCTCACCCACACCCTTGAGAATGATGAGCCCTCGAAGAACTAGAGACTAGATGGCAGTGCTTAACAGGAAGAAGCCAGGGTTCCTCAATTAGAACAATGACTAGCAAGATGAAAAGGCAACTAAGAAGGTTTGACCCATCCCATGGAGTTGGATGACAGGTAAAAGAGCATGATAAACCTAAGCATAAAATAGGCAACTAACAAGAGTGCTATTTGGTATTGTTGTTTTGTTGTTACTATTTGGTGGCTAAGTTGTGTCTGACTTTGTGACCCCATGGACTGTAGCCCACCAGACTCCTCTGTCCATGGGATTTCCAAGGCAAGAATACTGGAGTGGGTTGCCATTTCCTTCTCCAGGCGATCTTTCCAAGCTAGGGATCAAATCCTCATCTCCTGCAGCATTGGCAGGTGGATTCTTTACCACTGAGCCACCAGGGAAGCCCATAGAAACCCAAAAGACCCACAGAAAATATGAACAGAGGCAGAGGTAGTCATCTCAATGGTTACATTCCCTTGCACATTTTTTGAACCTGAGCCAATCTCCTAGTCCAGAATCCTTTTCCTAAAGAACACTTTCTACAATAGGTTCCTAAAAAGAAGGATCCTGTAACATTATAGCAAATATATACTGTAATGATTACCCCAGTTTTTCCCCACAGAGCTCTATAAACCATTTACTCAGGTGATTTTACACAGGTTCTATGTTGGTATAGATATCTGGAGACCTAAAATATCAGTATAGCCCCCTTTTCAGAGGAGTTACCATGGATCAGATAATAAGTAGAGTCCTGGCTAAACTCCTGATCACAGTGGGCCCAATGGATGAGAATGAGAACCTAAGGGTCATGTCCCATGTCCTTGAAAATAAATTTGAATTGTTATTCTTAGCAATTGGAGAAAACACCCACTTTGGGTCCTTGTTCTATTGGTGCAGGCATAGTGAAGAATGCCAAACACAAGTCTTTAAATGCCCCCGTTTTGGCTAAGATAATAAATCAAAGACAATATTGTGTCCCAGAGAAATGGCAAAGATTAACACCACCTTTAAAGACCTGCATTGAGTCTGAGTGGTAGCTCCTATCACATCTCCTTGTAATTCATGAGACTGGCCTGCACAGAAACAACCAACTGTAGACGGATGCAGACTTAACAAGTAGTATTCCTGATTGCAGCTGCTGTGCCTAAGGTGGTACTAATGCCAAAGGATATTAATACGTTCTCACTTACATAGCATGCAGCATTCATGTAGTGAAAGCGTCATTTTCTATTCCCATCAGAAAATTGGATAGAAAACAGATCACATTCACATGTGATGACAAAAATATTCACTTACAGTTCTGTCTTAAGGATATGTAATATCTCTTGCCATCTGTCACAATACAATCCAAAGATGTCTCTACTGCCTCTTTGTCTCCCAGAACATCGGACTGTTCCGCTACATCAGAGACACCATGATTAGTTGATGAAAGATTGGCCGTGAGCTAGTTCACTGGTATGGACTAAAGGCTGCAAGCATGTTGGAGGGCTTAGCAGTACAGCTGGGCTGGAGACAGGAGATAAGACATCTTAAAATTCAGAAGAGTATGTTTTTGGTGATGTTTCTAAGCCTCAAGTGCTTGCTGGAATATCTGTTGAAAAACTTCTTTCCATGGACCTCACATTTCTACCTTTCTTGCAGGCAGAGGAAATGATGGTCCTTCTTCCAGATTGGTTTTACAAGAATGTTTGTAAAGAAAAAAAGTCTTGGAATACAAGGAAAGGATATCCCTCCACAGAAAAGGGCAGGTTTTTTGTTCAATATAATAGAGTGGGCTTCTCAGGTGGCACTAGTGGTGAAAAAAAAAACAAACCCACCTGTCAAAGCAGGAGATATAAGAGACTGGGGTTCATCCCTGGATTGGAAAGATTCCCTGGAGGAGGGCAAGGCAACCCACTGCAGTATTCTTTTCTAGAGAATCTAATTGAGAGCAGAGCCTTATGGGCTACAGTCCATAGGGTCCCAAAGATTCAAACACGACTGAAGTTACTTAGCATCCATGCAGGGGTAAGAACAAAGAATGCCTTCACCTTTTACAAAATGCAGTTGTATGGGTCCTTAAGCTCATGACTCCTCAGCTGTGGTGAAAAGGCCACATGCACAGCATCCAACTGGGCTTTTTTCTGAATTTTCCCTGTGGCGCTTGGGCTATTTCCTGTGCCACAGAAGTAGCATCTCTATATATGACCCAGGAATCTCATATCCCCTGCCAACATTCAAGCATTTATTGCAGGCTAGCTTTTAGCTTGCATGTAAGATAAAATCTCAGGTCTTTCACAGATTCTAAAAGTTGTTGCTGAGAAGAATAAAAAGCTATCAGAAACTAAGCTCTGGAAGAGAAATGATGAGGACTTTGTAGATCAAGATATCAAAGACGATATCATGGGATATGGGTTAGATTCCTGAAATCAGGTTATGGAAGCTTTCATCCAAGTTTTAAGTAAGGGAGGGAATTTAGTGTAACTTATGATTCTGACAGGTAATGAATGTCTACAAGCTGAATAGCTAGAAGAAGAACTAAAAATTTTCTCCTGATGATCTGGCTGTTGCTTTTTCTCCTCTGGATGAGACGGAGTGTTGACAAGGCAATGGGACAGCAAATTCTGCAGCCCCAGCTAGAATTCATGGGGCTGGAGCTGATGAGATCAAAGCTTTCAGTAATAAGAATATAGAACCACCTTCTTTGTTTCTATTCCCATGTAGCTTCTGGAATTGTTTTTTCCAGGAATGCCCTCCTTAATTGGCTACTCTGATTAACCTGGCTGATGGACTAGGAGGAAAAGCATTCAAGTGGTCTCATAACACATTTTCTGTCACCTGGATTTCAAATAAAAGTATGATGTCAATCTTCTGTATTGACTTCTGCAAACCTCTCTGTGATTACTAGATCCAATCAGCTAAGCAAATCCAATAAACCACTAAGATCTACCTTTGAATGTCAGAGGACTTTTCTCTCAAGTATATGAGTTGATTTGCTACTCATCTCAAAGTGTTAATCCAAATATGAATGCACACCTGAGTGTCCAGTAGTGTCCAACTCTGTGTGACCCCATGGACTGTAGCCTGCCAGGCTCTTCTGTCCATGGGATTTACAAGCAAGAATACTAGAAGGAGTTGCTGTTTCTTACTCCAGGGGATCTTCTTGACCCAGAGATTGAGCCTGCATTGGCAGGCAGATTCTTTACCACTGAGTCACCTGGGAAACCACTAATCCAGGTACATCAGGATATATTAATGATGAAAGACCTGTCGCTGATCTGCTGAAAGCATGTGTTGGCCAATTTTATCACTCAAAATAACCCTGACCAGTGAGTTGAGGCTGGATGGAAAGCCTTCCTTTAATAAGATTGCATCTTCAATAACTTTAGTTAAAATAAGGGACAGCATTCCTACCACTTTTTATAATAGCATGGCTCATGGTGTAAAGAAAGATGTTCAAGAGGTGTGTATAAACTATATGTCATTTATTCTTTCAGAAACCTTCACCTAGTTGCCAAGCTTGTCATCATTTTCGGAAAGACCTCCTCAATCCTCTACATAAATGTATAAGCTTCCTGAGAAGAGGAACTTATGTTAGTTTCTCCACTGAAGTATCCAAACATCCAGAATTATTATTTAGCTCAGTCACTCAGTAATGTCTGATTCTTTGCGACCCCATGAATCGCAGCATGCCAGGCCTCCCTGTCCATCACCAACTCCTGGAGTTCACTCAGACTCACGTCCATCGAGTCAGTGATGCCATCCAGCCATCTCATCCTCTGTCCTCCCCTTCTCCTGCCCTCAATCCCTCCAAGCAACAGAGTCTTTTCCAATAAGTCAACCCTTCGCATGAGGTGGCCAAAGTCCTGGAGTTTCAAGTTTACCATCATTTCTTCCAAAGAACACCCAGGACTGATTTCCTTTAGAATGGACTTGTTGGATCTCCTTGCAGTTCAAGGGACTCTCAAGAATCTTCTCCAACACCACAGTTCAAAAGCATCAATTCTTCGGCACTCAGCCTTCTTCACAGTCCAACTCTCACATCCATACATGACCACTGGAAAAACCATAGCCTTGACTAGACGGACCTTTGTTGGCAAAGTAATGTCTCTCCTTTTCAATATGCTATCTAGGTTGGTCATAACTTTCCTTCCAAAGAGTAAACGTCTTTTAATTTCATGGCTGCAATCACCATCTGCAGTGATTTGGGAGGCCAGAAAAATAAAGTCTGACTGTTTCCGCTGTTTCCTCATCTATTTGCTGTGAAGTGATGGGACCAGATGGCATGATCTTAGTTTTCTAAATGTTGAACTTTAAGCCAACTTTTACCACTCTTCTCTTTCACTTTCATCAAGAGGCTCTTTAATTCCTCTTCACTTTCTGCCATAAGGGTGATGTCATCTGCATCTCTGAGGTTATTGATATTTCTCACAGCAATCTTGATTCCAGCTTGTGCAGATTCTTTACCATCTGAGCCACCAGGGTAAACAAACTCAAGGTAAGTTTTAAGTATGGTGAACACTCTATTAGTTTTTACAGCTGTTGTAAGCATTTCACAAATAGGGTAATAAGTAAAACAGAAATTTATTGTCTCACATATCTGGAGGCTAGAGTCTGAAGTCAAGGAGTTGTCAGGCAAAGTTGGTTCCCTCTGTGGTCTGTGAGAAAAGAATCTGTTCCTAGCTTCTCCCCTTGACAGGTAGATGACCATCTTCTGCCTGTGTTTTTTCCATTGTTTTCTCTTTATGTATGCCTCTGTCTGTATCCAATTTTTCCCTTTGTATAAAGACTCCAGTTGTAGTGAATAAGGGCCTACCTTGTTGATCTCATTTTAACTAATATATCTGCAATGATCTTATTCCAAATAAAGTCACATGATGAGATATTAGGGGCTTATTTTTGAGAGACACAATTCAACTCAGATAGCCTGGATATTCTGGAGTTGAAAATAAAAAATCTAAATGGATATGCTATAAGGTAATATCTAGGAATAGAAATATCTGCTAAATATAGAACTAATAATACAACATGGTTTTGAGCTAAATTGGCAAGATTCTTATAGGATGGTGGTGGTTTAGTCAGTAGGTTGTTTCTGACTCTTTGCAACACCATGGACTGTGGCCTATCAGGCTCCTCTGACCATGGAATTTCCTAGACAAGAACACTGGAGTGGGTTGCCCTTTCCTTCTCCAGGGGATCTTCCCGACTCAGGGATCAAACTCAGGGCTCTTCAATTGCAGGCAGATTCTTTACCATTGAGCCACCAAGGTAGTCCTAGTAGACAAATAACACAGTGATTACACTGTAATAGTGAAGACAAGGGTTTTCAGTTAGATGGAAATGATTTCAGATTTTTATTCTGCTAATCAAATGCTATGTGACCTTGAAACATGTTCCTTCATCTATTTTTGTTATGTTGTTGTTTAGTCACTGAGTCTTGCTTGACTCTTGTGCTACCCCATGGACTATAGTCTGCCAGGCTTCTCTGTCCATAGGATTTCCCATACTGGAATGGGTTGCCATTTTCTTCTTCAGGGAATCTTCCCAACCCAGGGATTGAATTCACATCTTCTGCTTGTCAGGCAGGTTCTTCAAGACTGAGTCATCTGGGAAGCCCTTCCTCACCTATACATGTAGCACTAATAATAGAGAATTTACAAATAAGGTTATTGTAAAAATTAAGTGATTTGATATTTGTAAAGTCCTTATTGCTGTCATTATTTTTGGTGTAATAGTAAAGCTATTGCTTTCCTCCTCTGTTTCCAAAACTGAAAATGTGGGTCACAATTCACTTTCACAGGAGCTCATGATATTTATAAAAATCTTGTACATAATAACCAAGATGAATACTTTATATTTATATGTTGTAATAATTTCCTAGGGATGCTGTAACAATATAGGTCACTAAAACAGAATAAACTTTTGCCTTACAATTCTGGAAGCCAGAAACCCCAAATCAAGGTACCACCTCCCTCAAAAGAATCTCAAAGGAATCCTTCCTTACTGTACAGTATTTGGTTTTCTCTTGACTTGTGGAAACATAACTCTGCTTGCATCTTTACATGCTATCCGTTCCTCTGTGTCTTGTCTTCTCTTCCTATAAATACATCAGCTTGTAATTTGAACTCATCCTAATCCAGTGTGACATTATTTTAGCTGATTACATTAATAAAGACTCAATTTCAAGTAAAGTCACATTCTGAAGTTCTATATGAACATGAGTTCTGGGGGAACACTAAACATCCCACTATGGTCTGACATTCCCTCAAATTATTGTCATTTCCACAGGCAAAATAGATTTACCCTAATCCTATTGGTTTTGTTGTTCAGTCACTCAGTCCTGTCTGAATCTTTGTGACCCCATGGACTACAGGGAACAAGCCTTCTATGTTATTCACTATTTCCTGGAGTTTGCTCAAACTCACGTCCTTGAGTCAGTGATGCCATCCAACTGTTCCATCCCCTGTCACCCTCTTCTCCTGCCTTCAATCTTTCCCAGCATCAGGTTCTTTCCCAATGAGTCAGCTCTTTATATCAGGTGGCCAAAGTATTGGACCTTCAGCTGTAGTATCAGTTCTTCCAATGAATGTTCAGGGTTGATTTCCTTTAGGGTTGACTGGTTGATCTCTTTGCTTCCAAGGGACTCTGAAGAGTATCTCAAGCCCCACAATTCAAAAGCATAAATTCTCTGGTGTTCAGCCTTATTTATGGTACAGCTCTCACATGCCTGGGCTTCCTTGATAGCTCCTCTGGTAAAGAATCCGCCTGCAATGCAGGAGATCTTGATGGATTCCTGGTCTGGAAGATCCACTGTGGAAGGGATAGGCTATCCACTCCAGTATTCTTGGGCTTCCCTTGTGGCTCAGTTGGTAAAGAATCTGCCAGCAATGTGGGAGACCTGGGTTTAATCCTTAGGTTGGGAAGATCCCCTGGAGAAGGGAAAGGGGACCCACCCCAGTATTCTGGCCTGGAGAATTCCATGGGGTTGTAAAGAGTCAAACATGACTGAATGACTTTCATTTTCATTTTCTCACATCCCTACATGACTACTAGAAAAATCATAGCTTTGACCATAGAGACCTTTAATGGTAAAGAAATAGCTCTGCTTTTTAATACACTGTCTAGGTTTGTCTTAACTTTTCTTCCAAGAAGAAAGTGCCTTTTAATTTTGTGGCTCAGTTACCATCCACAGTGATTTTGGAGCCCAAGAAAATAATTTCTGACAGTGTTTTCACTCTTTCTCCATCTATCATCCATGAAGTGATGAGACCAGAAGCCATGATCTTAGGGTTTGTTTGTTTGTTTGTTTTGAAATGCTCTTTTAAGCCAGTTTTTTCACTTTCCTTTTTTTCACCCCCATCAAGAGATTCTAGTTTCTCTTTGCTTTCTGCCATTGGAGTGGTATCATTTGCATATCTGAAGTTGTTGATATTTCTCCTGGAAATCTTGATTTCAGCTTATCTCCTGAAATCTTCCCTTGTAGCTCAGTTGGTAAAGAGTCTGCCTGCAATGCAGGAGACTCAGGTTTGATCCCTGGGTTGTAAAGATCCCCTGGAGAAGGAAATAGCAACTCATTCCAGTATTCTTGCCTGGAAAATCCCATGGACAGAGGAGCCTGGCAGGCTACGGTCCTTGAGGTTGCAAGAGTAGGATACCACTTAGTAACTAAACCACCACCACCACCTGAAAACTTAATGTATCCCTAGCTGTAGCTCTAAATTCAAAATCTCATCCAAGTATAATCAACTCAAAAGTTTGCAAAGTGAAGGGAAGTCACTCAGTCGTGTCCGACTCTTTGGGACTCCGTGGACTGTAGGCTACCAGGCTCCACTGTCCATGGGATTTTCCAGGTAAGGGTATTGGAGTGGGTTGCCATTTCCTTCTCCAAGGGATCTTCCCAACGCAGGGATAGAACCCGGGTCTCCTGCCTTGCAGGCAGACACTTTACCATCTGAGCCATCAGGGAAGCAAAAAAGTTATCTGCTTCTCAAATACAAAGGTGAGACTGGTATAAAATAGGTAGGTGCATTCCAGAAGGGAGAAAATGGAATGAATAAAGGAGTCATTGGTCCCAAATCCAGCGGGGCAAGTTTCATTACATTTCAAGACCGGAAAACATTCTGTGGCTTGATGTTCTGCCCTTTAGGCTCTTTGACTTGTGGATACAGCAGAAGCTGTGCCCCTTCAGCCATGGTACCTGTGATAGCCTGCCAGCCTCTGGGCCAGTCTTGGAGTCATACTTCCTTTCTCTTGAAGGACAGCACATGTTTGCTGTTGAGCTCTTCTATCAGTTCATTTCTTGCTTTTGGAATATTGTCAAAACTGCTTTAAAATAGGTAAAGTATATTCCCTTAAGATGGGTTTCCCAGGTGACACAGTGGTAAAGAATCTGCCTGCAATGCAAGAGATGTGGGTTCAGTCTCTGGGTCTGGAAGATTCTTTGGAGAAGGAAATGGCAACCCACTCCAGTAATCTATTAAGAGAATTCCACGGACAGATAAGTCATCTAACAATAGTCCATGGAGTTTCAAAAGAATCAGACAAGACTTAGCAACGAAACAAAAACATTTACTTAAGATACACAAACACCCAGGTGTCTCTCTTTGATGTTAGCAGCTGGTGCTGCTCCCTATGTAAACAAATCTATTAATTAATTAGTAATTTCAAAATGGTGCTCTGGCTCTGTCATTCTGTATTTATTAGCTAAGATACTTCCCCTGCTCAATTATTTTTGTAGTCACACAAGATTAAAAATGTGCAATGACTAACTTCTCTAAGAATGGATTCACACATTCCTCGCTTTAATTACACATGAGGGGGTCTCTTGTTTGGTTTTGTTTTTTTTTAATTAGCTTTTCTAAAGTGCCAACTTCTTTATTGTAGCAGACTGTCTCTGTCTGTACAATTGTAAATGGTCCTGCCAAATATCAGAGGAAAAGCTCAAGAACCTTTAGAAATAGAGAACTGCAGATAAACATTAGAAGAGACTGGGAAATAGGATT
>SJYQ01000479.1:205295-244956 GCA_006410935.1 Redunca redunca
TATATATATATCAGTTCAGTTCAGTCCAGTTCAGTCACTCAGTCATGTCTGACTCTTTGCGACCCCATGAATCACAGCATGCCAGGCCTCCCTGTCCATCACCAACTCCCGGAGTTCATTCAGACTCACGTCCATCAAGTCGGTGACGCCATCCAGCCATCTCATCCTCTGTCACCCCCTTGTCCTCCTGCCCCCAATCCCTCCCAGCATCAGAGTCTTTTCCAATGAGTCAACTCTTCCCATGAGGTGGCCAAAGTACAGGAGTTTCAGCTTTAGCATCAGTCCTTCCAATGAATACCCAGGACTGATCTCATACAGAATGGACTGGTTGGATCTCCTTGCAGTCCAAGGGACTCTCAAGAGTCTTCTCCAACACCACAGTTCAAAAGTATCAATTCTTTGGCACTCAGCTTTCTTCACAGTCCAACTCTCACATCCAGACATGACTGGAAAAACCATAGCCTTGACTAGATGGATATAGGTAAATGTACATGTACATATAAATGCCTTTTTATGTCAATCTTGGGAGTCAAGTACTCTTATCAATTTTTTATTGATGATGAATGACAGTTGGATACTTTATACAAGGTTACAGCACTGAGAAATTCTGACTATAGAACCGTAGTATGAAGATTTTGGCTTTCTGAACCTGTCCCTAAAAGAATGTTAAAAAAAAGTTAAAATTTAATGAGACACAATCAACAAATCAAATAAGAAAATATCATACTTTCTCTCTTTCTGCTTGCTTTATTGTAAGAAACTTGTATCTATTTAGAAATCTTGAATATATTTGCAAATATAAAACCCTGGAATTTTAAACTAGTAAAATAAAAATAAATGACATTTATTCATTCATTGTCCCTTTATTGATACCCTCCTTTTGTTAATAAGACAACTTTATTAAGTCCTAGGAATCCTTAAATCAGAAAGAATTCCTTGGCATAATGAAAGAAATTGGAAAGACAACTGCTGTTGCTGCTGCTGCTAAGTCGCTTCAGTCGTGTCCAACTCTGTGCAGCCCCAGAGATGGCAGCCCACAGCCTCCTCTGTCCCTGGGGTTCTCCAGGCAAAAACACTGGAGTCGGTTGCCATTTCCTTCTCCAATGCATGCATCCATGCTAAGTCATTTCAGTCATGTCTGGCTTTCTGTCCACAGGATTCTCCAGGCAAGAATACTGATGTGGGTTGCCATTGCTTTCTCCATTGAAAGACTACAATTGGACTTAATAAGTGTTCATCATAAACCAGCACTCATAAGGAACAACTGACTCTGGGTGTACTCCGGAAATCTGATGGAGATTTTGTATTTTTATAAAAAAGAATATATTGAGATGAAATTCACAAGGCATAAAATTAACCATTTTAAATAAGTAGTTCATTGGTATTTAGTACATTCCCAATGTTGGGAAACCACTAACTCCACCTAATTTTGAAGTTTTCCCATCACTCCCAAAGTAAAATCCCTTAGCCATGAATCATCTCCTCCTCACTCCTTCTTTCTTATATCGCCTGGAAACCAGGAACCAGTATTCTGACTTCATGATGATAATTTTGCATTTTGACTCTACAGATGTGTTACAATTGTGTTTCCTGAGAGGATTTGATTTGATCCATAGAAAGCATTTTAATACATTTATTAGAATGTCAGAATTGTCTACTTTGTATACCAATTGGATAGATTAATTAAGAAAACTGATGTTTATAAATAGATTATAAATTGGATACTTAATATATTGGGAGGATTGATTGATTGTTTTCATTGGATAAGCTCGTTTATGAAAATTCTTCAAATAACTGAGTTATAATTTGCAACTGGAAATTAAATATGAAGTTTATGTTAGACATTACTGTTTCTAACACTAGTTTTATGTGCCTGAAAACATTTTGCTAAACTATAACTACTTCTCCCTACTCCTGAAGTGCTAAAGATTTCTACCAGCCATGTGTGTTCGTTGTGGTATCTAATGAATATCAGGCAATTTCCATCACACTCTTTAGTCAAGTGATTCTAGCCTAAACTAGCAAACCCAATACTACTAACAACAGAATAGCCTTTTTCATATTCAATAAGCATCCACATTGTTTCATATTTGATGTTAAAGCTTTGTCTTCACTAAATATTCAAATGTCATTAGACCTACTAGAAATGAAATGAGTTTAGTTGCACTAGGCATGTATGCTATTTCCTTTATTTCTGTGATTCTCTGAGTGTGTGGAAGAGTGACGCTTTCCCTAAAAATAATTTATAAATATCTTCTGTGTATAAGTTGAGCATGGTGATGGTGGTTTAGTTGCCAAGTCATGTCCAACTCTTGCGACCTCATGGACTGTAGCCTTCCAGGCGCCTCTGTCCATAGGATTCTCCAGGCAAGAATACTGGAGTGGGTTGCCATTTCCTTCTCCCAGGGGATCTTCTTGAATCAAACTCAGGTCCTCTGCCTTTCAGGCAGATTCTTTACTGCTGAGCTAGGAGGGAAGATCCCTAAATTGAGCATAGTATACTATTGATTTCTTGATATTTTAGTCTTACAATCATTTTTTAAAATCCTATTTTTATGTGTTACTTGTCAAAGCTGTGCAGCATATTAATCATAAGTATTACATGGTCCAATATTTTTGATGAATAATGCAACACATAAATGAAGTCACATAAGAGGAGAGATATATTTGCCAGAAATGTAATAATTGTATAAGATAATTATATAATAATTTAATTAGCAGACACCAAGGACATACCACAGTTTAAACCCCAGAAAGCTAATTGTTCTGAGTTTCTTCTCAACAGTTTCTTCATATCAGACAGGTATTTTGAATGTGTGTTGCATTTGCTGAAGCTTTACGCTTCTGATTTACAAGTTTTGAGGATTGATAGCCTGTTTCAGAATGTGAGACCAACTTCATTTAATTCTTTGGTTTACTTGATAAAAGCTCTCACTATAAACTATCATTCTTTTATAGGCAAAAACTTAATTACAGAAAACATCATATGGTAGAAGACATTTCATTAACTAGCATGAAGAATATTATAAACTTTGGAAAGAGCAAGAAGAGTGTTTGATTATATATATCAGTAATGTGTTTTCTAGACCTTGTACTAGTGATACGAGATATACATGATTGTCCTGAGTCAATTCCTGATGGAAAACATCAATGATTTTTTAAAATTTGTAGGCAGAATTTTATGCTTTTTGGAGATAATTTGTAATTTTTTTTTTAATATTGGTACATTATTCAGTGGATAGAAAATTCCAGCACCCAAAGACAGTTAGACACAAGAAGATGTGTCACTGGAACATATAACTCAAACAGGCAAGAGTTAGGAAATGGTCACACTTTGAGGTTAACAAAAATCCACATACCTTGATTATCCACTGGAAACCTCTCAAGAAGTAGGACCCCTTAAATGTAATTTGGAACTGAGTTACTGATAAGATCAAGGTCTTTTTTTCGCAAAGCAACTAAACTACAAGATTAAATAAGGCCTAAATTTGATCATTGTACATGTTATGAATTTGGTGAATGGAGAAATATAGTAATTAAACAACAAGGGAAAATGGAAAATGAGAGTTACTACAAAAAGTAGAAATTAAGCTGAGTGACAATATGCCCTCGTGCTTTCAGCCAACTTGGAAAAAAGATATCATATCTGGGTGGACAGGAACATTATAGTTGCTGGGGAAAATGGCAAATCTCTAATGAAGAGTTCTTTAGATAGAATAATGAAATATTTAGACACTTTAAATATATTTTCTTTATTCTGTTTACAGGATTCCCATGAAAATTCAATGACATTTATTTTAAATTGGTGAAATATTTTTAATCAGTTCAGTTCAGTTGCTCAGTTGCTCTTTGTCACTCAATGGACTGCAGCATACCAGGCCTCACTGTCCATCACCAACTTCCAGAGTTTACTCAAACTCATGTCCATTGAGTCGGTGACGCCATCCAACCATCTCATCCCCTGATGTTCCTTTCTCATTCTGCCTTCAATCTTTCCCAGCATCGGGGTCTTTTCCAAGGAGTCAGTTTTTTGCATCAGGTGGCCAAAATATTGGAGTTTCAGCTTCAGCATCAGTCCTTCCAATGAATATTCAGGACTGATTTCCTTTAGGATGGACTGGTTGTATCTCCTTGCTATCCACGGGATTTTCAAGAGCCTTCTCCAACACCACAGTTCAAAAGCATCAATTCTTTGGCACTCAACTTTCTTTATAGTTCAACTCCCACATCCATACATGACTACTGGAAAAGCCATAGATTTGACTATATGTACATTTGTTGGCAAAGCAATGTCTCTGCTTTTAACATACTATCTATGTTGGTCATAACTTTTCTCCCAAGGAGCGAGTGTCTTTTAATTTCATGGCTGAATTCACCATCTGCAGTGATTTGGAGCCCCCCAAAATAAAAGTCTGCCACTGTTTCCACTGTTTCCTCAACTATTGCCATGAAGTGATGGAACCAGATGCCATGATCTTAGTTTTCTGAATATTGAGCTTTAAGCCAACATTTTTACTCTCCTCTTTTGTTTTCATCAAGAGACTCTTTAGTTCTTCACTTTCTGCCATAAGGCTGGTGTCATCTGCGTATCTGAGGTTATCAATATTTCTCCTGGCAATCTTGATTCTAGCTTGTGCTTCATCTAGTCCAGCATTTCTCATGATATCATCTGCGTATCTGAGGTTATCAATATTTCTCCTGGCAATCTTGATTCTAGCTTGTGCTTCATCTAGTCCAGCATTTCTCATGATACACACTGCATATAAATTAAATAACGAGGATGATAATACACAGCCTTGACATAATCCTTTCCTTATTTGGAACCAATCTGCTCTTCCATGCCCAATTCTAACTGTTGTTTCTTGACCTGTATACAGATTTCTCAGGAGGCAGGTCAGATGATCTAGTATTCCCATCTATTAAAGAATTTTCCACAGTTTTTTGTGATCCACACAGTCAAAGGCTTTGGTGTAATCAATAAAGCAGAGGTAGATGTCTTTCTGGAACTGTATTGGTTTTTCTTGGATGTTGGCAATTTGATCTCTGGTTTCTCTGCCTCTTCTAAATCCAGGTTGAACATCTGGAAGCTCACAGTTCACCTACTGTTGAACCCTGGCTAGGAAAATTTTGAGCATCACTTGCTATCATGTGAGATGAGTGCAACTGTGTGGTAGTCTGATCATTCTTTGGTATTGCCTTTCTTTGGGATTGGAATGAAAACTGACCTTTTCCAGTCCTGTGGCCACTGCTGAGTTTTCCAAATTGGTTGGCATATTGGGTGCAGCACTTTCACTGCATTATCTTTTACGATTTGAGAAAGCTCAACTGAAATGCCACTAGCTTNAATTGGTTGGCACATTGGGTGCAGCACTTTCACTGCATTATCTTTTACGATTTGAGAAAGCTCAACTGAAATGCCACTAGCTTTGTTCATAGTGATGCTTCCTAAGGCACACTGGACTTCACATTCCAGGATTCTGGCTCTAGGTGAATGATCACACCATTGTGGTTTTCTGGATCATGAATATATTTTTATATAGTTCTGTGTATTCTTGCCATTTTGCCTTAATATCTTCTGCTTCTGTTAGGTTCATACCTTTTTTATCCTTTATTGTGCCCAGTTTTGCATGAAATGCTCCCTTGGTATCTCTGATTTTCTTGAAGATATCTCTAGTCTTTCCTATTCTATTGTTTTCCTTATTTCTTTGCACTGATCACTGAGGAAGGCTTTGTTATCTTTCCTTGCTATTCTTTGGAACTCTGCTTTCAAATGGATGTATCTTTCCTTTACTCTTTGCCTTTTGCTTCTTTATTTTTCTCAGTTATTTGTAAGGCCTCTTCAGACAGCCATCTTGCCTTTCTGCAATTCTTGGGGATGATTTTAATCACTGCCTCCTGTACAGTGTCATGAAACTCCATCCATAGTCCTTCAGGCACTCTATCAGATCTAATCCCTTGAATCTGTTTGTCACTTTTACTGTGTAGTGTAAGGGATTTGATTTAGGTCATACCTGAATGGTCTAGTGGTTTTCCCTACTTTCTTCAATTGAAGTCTGAATTTGTCAATAATGAGTTTATGTTCTTAGTCACAGCCAGCTCACAGTCCTGTTTTTGCTGACTGTATAGAGCTTCTCCATCTTTGGCTGGAAAAAATATAATCAGTATGATTTTAGTATTGATCATCTGGTGATGTCCATGTGTATAGTCTTCTCTAGTGTGTTGGAAGAGGGTGTTTGCTATGGCCAGTGTGTTTTCTTGGCAAAACTCTATTAGCCTTTGCCCTGATTCATTCTGTACTCCAAGGCCAAAATTGTCTGCTACTCCAAGTATCTCTTGGCTTCCTACATTTGCATTCCAGTCCCCTATAATAAAAAGGACTTTTTTGGCTGCAAGTTCTAGAAGTTTGTAGATCTTCATAGAACCGTTCAACTTCAGTTTATTCAGCATTACTGGTAAGGGCATAGACTTGGATTATTGTAATATTGAATGGTTTGCCTTGGAGACAAACAGAGATCATTTTGTCAGTTTTGAGATTGCATCCAAATACTGCATTTCAAACTCTTTCGTTGACTATGAGGGCTACTCCATTTCTTCTAAGGGATTCCTGCCCATAGTTGTAGATATAATGGTCATCTGAGTTAAATTCAACCATCCAGTCCATTTTAGTTCGCTGATTCCTAAAATGTCAATGTTCACGCTTGCCATCTCCTGTTTGACCACTTCCAACTTGCCTTGATTCATGGATCTAACAGTCCAGGTTCCTATGAAATATTTCTCTTTATAGCATCGGACTTTACATTCATCACCAGTTACATCCACAACTGGGTGTTGTTTTTGCTTTGGTTCTGTCTATTCATTCTTTCTGGAGTTATTTCTCCAGTGATCTCCAGTAGCATATTGGGCACCTACTGACCTGGGAATTTCATCTTTCAGTGTCCTATCTTTGTGTCTTTTCATACCGTTCATGGTGTTTTCAAGGCAAAAATACTGAAGTGGTTTTCCATTCTCTTCTCCAGTAGATTATATTTTTCAGAACTCTCCACCATGACCCATATGTCTTGTGTGGCATGGCTCATAGTTTTATTGAGTTATACAAGGCTGTGGTCCATGTGATCAGATTGGTTAGTTTTTTGTGATTGTGGTTTTCAGTCTGTCTGCCCTCTGATGGAGAAGCATAAGAGGCTTATGGAAGCTTCCTGATGGGAGAGGGTGACTGAGGAAGAAACTTGGTCTTGTTCTGATGGGCAGGGCCATGCTCAGTAAATCTTTAGTTCAATTTTCTGTTGAAGGGCTAGGCTATGTTCCTTCCCTGTTATTTGATCTGAGGCCAAACTATGGTGGGAGTAATGAATAAAATGGTGACCTCTTTCCCATGCACACACTACTACACTCAGTGGCTCCAACCCTGCTGCAGGCCCCTGCAAACATATGCCTTGGTTGGAGATTCCTGGACACTCACATGCAAGTCTGGGTCAGTCTCTTGTGGGGTCACTGCTCCTTTCTCCTGGGTCCTGGTGTGCACAAGGTTCTGTTTGTGCCCTCCAAGTTCTGTTTCCCCAGTCTCGTGTAAGTTCTGGTGGCTCTATGGTGGGGTTAATGGCGACCTCCTCCAAGAAGGCTTATGCTACTCCCAGGTCTGCTGCACCCAGAGCTCCTGACCCCACAGCAGTCCACTGCTGACCCCTACCTCCACAGGAGACACTAAAGTACAGCTCTGTCTCAGTCCCTGTGGGGTCTCTGGATCCTGGTGTGCCCAAGGTATGTTTGAGCCCTCTGAGTGACTCTGGTGGGTATGGGGTTTGATTCTCAAGGTGATTTCACCCCTCCTACCATCTTGCTGGGGCCTATCTTTTGCCCTTGGACGTGGGGTATCTCCTCAAAGATATTTTCAACATATTAGAACAATTGTGCACCTACAAAAATTGCTAATGACTTTATCTCTGGCTAAGACTGCTATGAACATACTGTCTATGCATTTATATTATGCATGAAAATTGTAGGAAAGAATGTCATCTGCCATAATATGAATATTGTATAAAGCATTAGATAGTTATATGAAACTAATTTTATTTTCATATGTACACCTATTTATTCTTTTATCAAAGTTGCCCAAGATGATAACAGAGGTGGTAAAGGTGAAGTAAAAACAATAAGAAAAATGGTCAGGAGTAAAAAATATATATATGAAACATGAAGTCTTCTGTCATACTGGAAATAGATAGAAAAGATGTCTAAACTGCTGGGAGAAATCTCTTTACATCAAATGTGGTCTAATACTTGCCAAGAGTAGATCTAGGCTTTGTGGAACCTATTATTTTTTTGCAGCCTTTTTTAAGAAAAAGATTACAAACAAAACTGAAATACAAAATTCAGATACAGAAGTAAATACTCATTCAGAGTAAAGTAAATAAATCATGATAAATGGTGAATATTAAAGCTAACAAATACCAAAATTATCATAAAATCCAAAATAATGACATAATGTTTTATTAAGCAACTATTTACAGCTATATTACAATTGCCTGATCTTTTGGCTGCATAATTCTTATTTCTTCAAATTGTTAGGCAGGAAGCTAGCCATCAGCAACAAGAGGGCAGACTCTTTAGCTAAATATCCAACAGCCCCTTAATCCTCCCAAGCTATTTACCAACCCCACCCCAAACAAATCCCCATCAATACTCCAAACTGGTCAGGGGACTGGAAAATCCCCTACTGGATGACTGGAGGGACTTTTTCCAGTCTGGCATATGTATGCATCTTATGCCATCATTTGCTGGCCATTAAGCTCATTAAATGTTCATAAATTTCTATGAATACATGCATCTAATTATAACAGACTGAATTATGGGAAGGACTTGCACAGCAGAGCCCCCAGTTTTATAACCTTCAGCTGTCAAGACTGCCAATCAACAATTTCCTGGATTATGCAAAAACGCTTGCCTTAAAAACTCTACACTCTGGCCCTCAGGGGCCAATGTTTTCCTTGCCTGGCCCAACTCTCCCTTGAGGTGTTCTCTCTCTTTATCCTCAACAAACTCTTTTGCATTGGGTAAGACCTCAGACGCTTTTTGGTGAAATTACCAAAAACCAAGATCCATAGGAGGAAGTGTTCAGACTCTTCCCCTAACAAAATGATGTGAAGCAGAATACACTATAAATAAAATATACTTTAATTTTCACTTTAGTATTGATTATTTGATCGTGTAGAAATCTGTATCTTCTAACTAGTTACTGGTAATATCTTGCTAAGAAGTAAGTGATAGCTTGGCATGATTAAATCTTCCAATCATGTATAGACACACTTGCTGCTTAAAGGATTGCTAAAAATTTGTGCCCCCAAAACACAAGATTTTGACCTATCTATTTTTCATGGCTTTCAAATGGAAAAGTAAAAGAGAAAATTGTATGATATCTTAAAGAGATGGGAATGCCAGACCACCTGACCTGCCTTCTGAGAAATCTGTATGCAGGTCAAGAAGCAATAGTTAGAACTGGATACGGAACAACAGACTGGTTCCAAATCAGAAAGAGTACGTCAAGGCTGTATATTGTCACCTTGATATACTCTGCACCTATATGCAGAGTATATCATGCAAAATGCCAGGCTGGATGAAGCACAAGCCGTAATCAAGATTGACGAGAAAAATGTCAATAACCTCAGACATGCAGATGACACCACCCATATGGCAGAAAGTGAAGAATTAAAGAGCCTCATGATGAACGTGAAAGAGGAGAGTGAAAAAGTTGACTTAAAGCTCAACATTCAGAAAACTAAGATCATGACATCTGGTCCCATCGCTTCATGGCAAATATGGGAAAACAATGGAAACAGTGACAGACTTTATTTTGGGGGGCTCCAAAATCACTGCAGATGGTGACTGCAGCCATGAAATTAAAAGAGGTTTGCTCCTTGGAAGAAAAGCAATGACCAACCTAGACAGCATATTAAAAAGCAGAGACATTACTTTACCAACAAAGTCTGTCTAGTCAAAGCTATGGTTTTTCAAGTAGCCATGTATGGATGTGACAGTTGGACTATAAAGAAAGCTGAGTGCCAAAGAATTGATTGTTTTCAACTGTGGTGTTGGAGAAGGGTCTTGAGAGTCCCTTGGACAGCAAGGAGATCCAACCAGACCGTCCTAAAGGAAATCAGTCCTGAATATTCATTGGAAGGATCAATACTAAAGCTGAAGCTCCAATATTCTGGCTGCCTGATGCAAAGAACTGACTCCTTGGAAAAGATCCTGATGCTGGGAAAGATTGAAGGCAGGAGGAGATAGGGATGACTGAGGATTAGATGGTTGGATGACATCACCAGTTCAATGGACATGAGTTTGAGCAAGCTCTGGGAGTTGGTGATGGACAGGGAAGCCTGGTGTGCTGCAGTCCATGGGGTCACAAAGAGTCAGACACAACTTAGTGACTGAACTGAACTTAACTGGTAATTATAAAAATTGCATAGCTAAGAACATTTGAAAGAAAACTTCTTTTGTAGTGGCATCTATGAGAATAAAATTCTCTGCTTATAATTTTATATAACTAGTGACTGGAAGATTTTCCTACAGTTTAATTACTGATTTAGGACTTTAATATCTTATTTCTTCACTTCTCTGATGCTTGGCATATGTTTATACTTTGGGGGAGGGTGCTTTGGTACCTTCATGACAGGTTAATCAGCACTGTGTGGTCAGAAATATTCAGGTTAGAACAGCTAACAATCATTTAAATATAACTTAATGTGAGCTACATATTTTTGATCTTGGAGAGACTGCAGTAAGCAGTCCTGAAAAGACATCTTAGTTCCTTGCTCCGGAATTGAACCTGGGTAGCCTGGATGAAAACCAGAAATCCTAGCAACAAACCACCAAGGGCTAGAGGCTAGAAGCAAAGTAGGCCTGGCTCTTTCCCCCATTTGAAACCAAGAATATTTCAAGAAGGCAAAGCCTGAAAACCGGCACATAGTTTATCAAGAGAAACACAGCACAGGTTATATGGGAGTACACAGAAGCAGTTTATTTATTTAAGACAGAAGCAAGGCAGAGATACACAGCAGAGAGGATTATGGGCATCTAAATAAGGAACACAGCAAAGAGGTGATTTAAGTCACCTATATAGGACAGTCTTTCCAGGTCTTTGTTTACCTTTGGCCAAATATCTTGTTCCTTTTTTTTCACACCTGATTGGCTTAACACCTTCCCCAAGATGTGTGTGCAACTTTTTGCTAAAGTGTATCCCATTGCAGAGGCCAGTGGGTTCATGCCCACACTTATTATGGGGTGGTGCCCTCTCCCTTTTTGATCCCCAAGGAGCCTTCCTTCACATGTGCTGACACGGAAGTTTTCCTTGACTTTAGGAGTGGTCACCTTATCTCTTTGCTTCAGCAGAGCTCAGTTTCTGCCACTAGCTTTGTCCTTGGAGCGTGGATATGAAGAAATCTTCAAATGTACTCCAGCTGACAACACTGTCTAGCCCAGGGGCCCAACTATCTCCTACTTCACTTATATCCAACAAGTCCCAGACTAAATAAAAAATAATAGTTTGAATTCAACTTTGTCTTTACTGAATCCCCCAAAGCAGCATGACTGAAGGACCACAGGGTAGAATGGAAACCACATGGAAAGGGACATTGTAGACAGTGTTACATTAACAGATGTTATTAAAAAAAAAAAAAAGACCATGTAAGCACATGACAAGGCCCATTCAAAGTCCTTAGAAACACGTAGAACAGCTGCAGGGACCACTTCCACTTGCTGGTTCCATGAGTAACTCCACTCTCCTTTGCTTTTCCACCCATGAGCTCAGGCTTCTCATGATATATGTGGATATCACAGCACTTAGATATAAGAATCTTTTCTTCCTCCATATTCCTTTCTCTCTCCTTCCCTCTCCCTATCCCTTTTCTGCTCCCTCTCCTTCTCTGAAGAGATGCAGAGAGAGATGGAGGACTAATAATAATAATAAAAAGCAACACTTTTAATGAAGAACAATCTCTATCTTTTCATCTTATTCCCTAAACTACACCACTTTATTACATGAGGAAGAAAGAAATCACATATGATATCTACACAATATTCTATTTCATAAATAAAGAGGAGCTCCTGGATGTGACACTTTGCATGAATTTTTTGAGACCAGATAAGAATGGATGAAAAATGGTCAGTGACGTATGTGAAAAGTTCATAATAATTTAATTCTAGTATCAGGTTTTAGAAATGATTCAGGATGAAATTGAAAAGCTCTAATCCAATATTGGAATAAGAATAACTTTGAATGGAGGCATTTTTTCCCAAATAAATATGACTATGATAAACAGACTGCTTAAGATCTTTCTATGAGCTACTGTTTAAAAAAGTAAAGTTGGATGATTCATTTCTTATTGTGCCAAGAATAGAGGAGAACAGGAATGCATTCTTCTGTCTAAATTTTCACAAAGTTAAAAAAGAAAAGTTAAATTTGTACTTTTCAAAGAATCAGCCTGCCAATTCCATTGATTAGTAGGGTGACATACCTACCTTCTACCCAACAAAACAAATAAGGAATACTACTGGACTATTGCAGCAACTCAGTTCTAATCTCCTTTGTTTTACATACACCAAGGAGATGACGGTTCTACTTACAATTGTAGCTATATGTGGAACATATGTGTTTGCAACAATTGATATACATACTACTCTCCCTACATGATAAGCATATTGGCAATAGAAAATGTCTATATTGATGAAAAGGTCCTTATATGTGAAAGGTTCATTAATTTCTTTTCAAATAAGTCAAAGGCTCAAGCAAAAAAAAAAATACCTCTTTTGAACTGGAAAGAGCAGGAATGGTATATCATTCAAGAAATCATAATGTTTCTTTGTTTTCAAAAATACAGCAGGAAATAAAATATATATATNTTGAACTGGAAAGAGCAGGAATGGTATATCATTCAAGAAATCATAATATTTCTTTGTTTTCAAAAATACAGCAGGAAATAAAATATATATATTGTTATGCCACACAATTTAATAGATTTAATCAAATATAAACCATTATAGTAGTCATAGCTATTTGATTTTTATCAATTTAGCAAGTGAAATTCTGATAGAATAGATAATACCATTTGTTAAGTAAATGGTAGAGCCAAGGCTCAGAATTAGACTTCAGTTGTTTAACTTACATGCAACTACATAATGATCACCTTCAAACAGGCATATATTTTCCTGGAATTTGTAGACACTTCTCCCTGCATAGACCTTATATTTACATATGAGTCTGCCCTTTCTTTTGGAGGAATAAATGTATGGCAAAATTGATCAGCACCAGTCTTACACTGTGATTTGTTTTGGCCAATTAAATGTTGGCAATGTAGCAGGCTCTTCCCAGGTGACCCTAACAGTTAAGAATCTGCCTACCAATGCAGGAAACGTAGAGATACTAGTCGATCCCTGGGCCAGGAAGATCTCTAGGAGTAGGAAATGACAACTTGCTCCAGTACATTGGTACTGGAAAATTCCGTGGATAGAGGAATCCGGCAGGCAATAGTCCATGGGGCTGCAGAGAGTCAGACACTAGTGAGTGACTAAGCGTGCGTGCGCATGTGCACACACGCGCGCGCACACACACACACACACACACAATGTAACGTGTACCAATGCCCAGCAGAAGTTTTGGGGATCAGATTTATATCCTCTGGGTATTTCCTTTCTCCCTGCTAGAAGATTGACTGTATTCCAGATAAGACCACTCTGCAATCTTCATCTTAGAGTAAGACTGACTTGGAGCAGAACCACAGCAGACCCAGGGAAAGATAATTAATAGAAAACAATGAACCTCTATAAGCCAATATAGATTGTGTGTGTGTGTGTGTGTATTTGTATTGTTTGTTGATACGCCAACACTTGATATAAACTTATGCAATTTTTTAAACGTTACAGTACATTATAATGATTTTAGGAATAATTCAAGTAGAAAAAGAATGATAAGATGATAACACATTCCCTAGATATCATGGTATTTAAAGCTCACACTTCTCTTTAACTGTGCAACTACCTTATAAATTGTCTTAAAATGTGGGCATTTTCACCATAATAAATCCTGCATGCTTTTCAAAGAAGGAAACTCAAATAATCACTGTTTCATCGCCTAAGATGCCCTTGCCATATGGTAAGTGCGAATGTTCCCAAAGCAGCAAATGTTCTGTCAGGGAGTCTCACTGATGTTTTGATTGGATTGCTCTATTATCTGAACACGTCTGCCAAAAGAAAGCACCTGCACAATAAAGAGTGTACAGAAGCTGCCAGGCTGTGACAGCGGAAGGAAAGCAAAGTGTATGCTGACAACTTACCTGTCATCCTCAGATCTACCGAGTGGTTATGACAGATACCCCTGCTCCTCCATGTCTCGCGATAACTTCTGTATGCCAGGGAAAACCTTACGTCTTGGGAATCCAAAAGAAAATTGGACTCCAGATAAAGAACAAAGAGCATTCAGGGTTTCTGCTTCAAAGTCTCTTCTTAGGAGATGTGACAACATCACAGGCGAAACACAGCGATGTATGTTCTTTCTTTCACTGTTTCTCATTGAGCTTCCAAGATTCCCCAAATGCATTGCAGGATTTTAATGTAATTTATTCTAAGAAAATATGCTGTTTTGTTTTTATAAATGCAACAGAAAATATGAAGTTGAATCTGGAGACAAGCATTCCTCAATATATACTTGGTCAGTATTGATTTTTTCATGTAAAGTTTTTTGAACAGTTTTTTNTTTTTATCAGTAAGATCCTTTGGAGAAAGGAATGGCTCCCCATTCCAGTATTCTTGCCTGGAGAATCCTAGGACAGAGGAGCCTGGTGGGCTAAAGTCCAAGAGGTCGCAGAGTCTCACACCACTGAATGACTGATACTGTAGAAGGTACACATATTATGACGAATCATGAGAAAGATGATTGCCAATATGGTGTCGTTTTATTCATATTATTTTTCCAGTTTTTTTCTGATCAAAACTGAAAGTAGGCACCCTTGAGATTTTAAGCAACCCTCACACTCCTTTTTATTAATAAATTCACTTCAGGTAGTTAATTTTTTAACTTAAGTTTGTTCTCTGTCTCTATACAGCCGAAGCTGGAGAACAGATGGAAGGTGTACTTTTTCATGAAAAATTCAAGTCGTTTTACTATTTAATATATAAATACAATAAGAAATTAAAATTCTACCATAACATCAACTAAAACTTTGTTCAATGCCAGAAAAGCTGGTTGGCTTAGCAACATCTCAATAGCAGCTTTATTATTTACTGTCTTTGCCTATTCTTGGAATTAAACCAAAGATTTTTTTTTTTATTTTATACACTTGATGTTGATTTAAGTGTATAGTCCACATATTATAAAAATAATTCCACAGATAGTCCAATACTTTTTACAAGGTAACTATAAAATAACAGGAGAAAGATAGTCCCTTTGACTCGCTAATTCAATTATATCATAAAAACTCATTGTGTACTTCAAAAATAAATTAGCTCAAGATGTTACTCAACACCCCATCTGCTATAGTGCCTTAAATGCATTCCATGGAACCTGGAAAACTTTAAGTGATATTCCATCAAAAGCCAAGGGCTGTTTTTTAATGTTCGACTTTGTTTCAGAAACGACCTCATAAACTCTTTGATGATTTTCTTTTCTTTTCCTTCTCTCTTTCTCTTCCTGTATGAAGGAAAAATGCACTGCAAAATGTTCTTACCTGCTGTCTTTTATGTAAATTACTTTTGATTGCAGTTTAAAACTTTTAAAGCAGAAAGAAGTTCACACCACATTTTCACAATGCAAGAAGACATTTTTAGAAGGGAAAGTGAAAGTCCCTAAAATTGATACTCTCACTTTTCTATTATTCAATAATCTATGTAAAATAAGTGCTGTTCAAGGATTTGAATATATTGTTCAATTGCTATCTTTTAAATAAACAATAGGAGATAAATTATAAGAACTTTCCTANTAGTATTCGTCAAATGAAGTCAGTTCTATTCCTAGAAGAATATGTAAAATAGTATGTAAAGTTGTATGTAATATGTAAAGTAGTATGAAACTAACCCTCCAGTTACTCAGTTAAAATCATTACTTGAATGTCCTTGTGCCTGCTAAACTAAAATATGGGTTTTCTCTTTATGACAAGCATGGGGCATGGGTATAGTACAAGCACAACCTAAATTAGTGAAGAAAAATGGGAAGGAAAGAGGGTAAAAGGAGAAAGAAAGGAAAGAAGGAAGGTCACAAAAGGAAGGTCACAGGAATGAAAGTTAATGTATAAAAAATCAATTACACTAGTAACAATTGGGAAATAAATGTTTACAATTCTGTTTAAAAAAATATCAAAACATAAAACACTTAGAAATAAATGTGACACGAGACAATGAAGTTCTCTCTTCAGTTAAAACTGCATAACTGTGATGGATGAAATTTACAAAGACATAAATAGGTGAAGAGATACATAATGTTGTTGAATCAAAGGATTTCAATTCTATTAAGACATAAATTATCAAAAATTGTTTAAAAAATTGTTTCAGTTCAGTTCAGTCACTCAGTCATGTCCGACTCTTTGTGACCCCATGGATCGTAGCACACCAGGCCTCCCTGTCCATCACCAACTCCCAGAGTTCACTCAGACTCATGTCCATTGAGTCAGTGATGCCATCCAGCCATCTCATCCTCTGTCATCCCCTTCTCCTCCTGCCCCCAATCCCTCCTAGCATCAAAGTCTTTTCCAATGAGTCAACTCTTCGCATGAGGTAGCCAAAGTACTGGAGTTTCAGCTTTCGCATCATTCCTTCCAAAGAAATCCCAGGGCTAATCTTCAGAATGGATTGGTTGGATCTCCTTGCAGTCCAAGAGACTCTCAAGAGTGTTCTCCAACACCACAGTTCCAAAGCATCAATTCTTAAAAATTGTTAAACAAAATCTCAACCAAAATTCCCAGTCTTTCTTTTTTCCCTGAAAATTGAATAGAATACCTGAAATGATTTTAAAAGCAAGAATAAATTAGAGGACTGATGGTACTTGATTTCAATACTTATTATGAAACTACACAAATCAAGCTAGTGTTTTACTGATGAAAGAATGGACATACAATTAATGGAAGAAAATAAAGTTCAGAAATAGACCCCCAAGTATATGATCCATTGATTTTTTTTTTTTTTTAGCATAGGTACCAAGACACTATGATCATTTCATTTCATTTCAAAAAAAAAGCCATTTCAACATATTATAGTAACAATTTTGATATACTTACAGAACAAAAATAAGCATCAGTCCTTACTTCACATCATACCCCCAAATTAATTCAAACAGGATTATAGACCTAAACTTAAGTATTAAATACAGAAGGTAAATAAATGAGAGAAAATCTTTGGAACTGTACTATGAGAAATGAGAAAATAATAGTTTTTGTGTAAATACATAAATTAAGCACAATGCCCTTAGCCTGCTCATATGACTGGAATTTAACTGGGACCCTGTTCTAACAAACCACCCCCCATGAATTCACTGACTTATGTATTTACTTTCTGAGGTTCCTGAGTTCCTTTCTTTTTTCTGCAACACAATCTCAATGATGTCAACTCCATGTCATAACAAATCATTCTAGGATGTTAATAGTTAAATTATGTAAAATCTTTGAATCTTGGCCTTCCTTAGTAGAATGTGTCTTCTTACAAATGGATTGAAAGGTGCCATGGTTCCTGAAAGTACACATGTAAGTTGGTAGATTGAGGTCAGGAGGAGAAGAGAGTGACAGAGGCTGAAATGGTTGGATAGCATCATCGACTCAATGGATACGAGTTTGTGCAAACTCCAGGAGATAGTGAAGTGTCATAGGGAAGCCTGATGTGCTGCAGTCCATGGGGTCACAAAGAGTCAGACATAATTTAGGGACTAAACAACAACAAAGCTGGTAGAACAGAATCAGAGGGAAACAATTTTATACATAGTATTTGGAAAACAGATGTTTCTCAAAAGTTAGTCTCACTTTGCCTGACAGTTAATACTACATCAAGTTTTTGAAGGACAGAAGAAGTGATTTAAATTCCTTAGCTTAAATGATTACAGATAATAGAATAAAACCACTAAAAGGTATGTGGTACCTGGATTCATGCTGCTGATAAGTAGAACATTCAATTCATACCTAAGCTAAATCACTCACATTTAAGCTAAAGAGGGTGACCTGCTATCTAAGAAAACCCTAGTGAGGCTCCATGGCTTGTCTTCTTTGTCAAGCATGGGGAATCTTAACGCATTGATCCCCCTCCTTTAAATCATTTGAATCATTGTGTTATGTCGCTGTCATTGAATGTCTGTTGCCCAAAGCCTTAAAAGCTTCAGGATCCACTCTGACAGAAGAGACAACAAATGATATACGAAAAATAGAGTGAAATGTTTATCAGCACTGAAACTGAAAACCAGTCACCTTCAAGTAAGATGTCAACTTAAAGGAGAGTCAACAATAGTTATGAAAATCCATCCCTGATGCTAGAGGAAAAATAGAGCTGATGAGAAAAAATGTTTCTATACCTCATTTCAAGAAAGGAAATTGCTAATTATTCATTACATGTGTGTGTGTGCTAAATCACTTCAGTTTATCCCACTTTTTGTGACCCTATGGACTGTAGCCTGTCGGACTCCTCTGTTGATGGGGATTCTCCAGGGAAAAACAGTGGAGTGGGTTGCCATGCTTCCTCCTGGGGATCTTCCAATCCAGGGATAGGACCTGTGTCTCTTATTATCTCCAGCACTGTCAGGCAGGTTCTTTACCACTAGTGCCACCTGGTAAGCCCATTCATTACATGTGATGGTCGCTCGGTCACATCTGACTCTTTGCGACCCCATGGACTACACTGCCTGTGGAATTCTCCAGGCCAGAATACTGGAGTGGGTAGCCATTCCCTTTTCCAGGGGATTTTTCCCAACCTAGGGATTGAACCCAGGTCTCCTACATTGCAGGCAGATTCTTTACCAACTGAGTCACCAGGGAAGCCCAAGAATACTAGAATGGGTAGCATTTTCTTTCTCCAGAGGATTTACTCAACCAAGGATTGAACCAGGATCTCCTGCACTACAAGCAGATTCTTTACCAGCGGAGCTACCAGGGAAGCATCCCAGTTCATTACATGTGGTAATAACTAAAGACCAGATCATATAACAAATCCATTGAGATTTCTCCTCACAGCCCTCTGAAAACTTGCTAATAATTGACAGACAATGCTCCATAAAGCCAGCTCATCAGCAAAAGCCTAACTCCAGAAAACACCCTGCTTTTGTTAAGGTCACCCAGTCAAAAATATGCTTCGGCAGGGCTACTTATCTCTGAACTCAGAATTTCTAAAAGTGATATATGGATTAGAGTTTTGTTTTGTTCAAACAGACTGCTTATAAACATGGGTCCTTCTTCCAGATCCTGACTGATAGTCTTTACCTGTGTGAAGTACATATGAAGTCTGCCACCCCCCTCTGTTATTTTCCAAGGAATAGATTTTCAAGAACTTGTAATTATCATACTCTAGAGGACAAAGTAATTGTAAATGCCAAATGTACTCACAAACTGGAAATCCTGGTTAATATTTTTTCCTGTTCCATAATATGTTAATTTCAGATAATTATTAAAATATAAATATATGCATTCAAAAATCACATTGAAAACTTATAAACTCTAGATTATATATCTCCAGGATTCTGCAGATTTTAGTTTGACATCAAGACTGTGTGCAAATCTAAACAATTGTGTTTAGAATATACATCCCCATCCTCAGTTGATCATCTGAAATATGAGCCTATGGAAAGAGTGGTTGAACACTAGTTGAGGCTGAGATACTGTATTATGTGAGTCAATCAGGATCAGGAACTCTGCTTTGCTCAAAGAGACTAAGAAAACCTGAAGGACCCTATGTGTTACAAATATAAGTTTAATGCAGGTGTATACTGTTTGTCTATCCCTTCATTCAACATATATTCACCTAACCTTATCTTACAGCAGGACTCTGTAAGAGGTGCTTGACATAGATTGCATTGCCCTTTAGCACACTTGGTTTAGGGATGGTTTTCACAAAAGTGTGTTAGAGATAAAAGGCTGGATGATCAAGAGCTATTCGAAATGTGACTGAACAGCTCTCCAGAACTGAGCTGAGGGCCACTGCATAAATGATACTTGTTGTAACCATGATTTCTTCTGCACAACTTTACATGGGCAGTCACTGAATATTTTAAAGTCTACTTGAGTGCTGCCACAGTTGTAACATTATAAACAACATAGATGCAAGTATCTCCAGATGAAAGTTCAGTTTACTAGGAAATGCAGACATTAAAAATGTAATTGCACTGAAATGAGGAGATGCTATGGGAATGGAATCACAGGGTCCTCTGAGAGTATACAGAAGGAGGACCTTGCACCTCAAAGAAGTAATTCTCAAAACAGTGAAATCCAGGTGAAACAGGCAAGGAGAGAAGCAGTTCTTGAAAGGGATGTGACAAAATGTGCTTCAAGTAGAATTAGTCCAAATAGAAAGTTCCATTTGTCCTTCTTGAAACCTGAATTTCTACTCAACAGCCAGAACTATGAAACTAGACAATAAAAATCACCATTTTGGAAACTAGCTTTTATCCCTCCTACTGTGTATCTTTGACAACAACATTGTGATTGTTGTTTTTCAGTTGCTAAGTCACGTCCTACTCTTTGAACCCAGGGACTGCAGCACACCAGGCTCCTCTGTCCTTCACTATCTCCCAGCGTTTGCCCAAATTCATGTCCATTGAGTTGGTGATGATATCTAACTATCTTTTCCTCTGCCACCCCCTTTTCCTTTTGCCTCGAATATTTCCCAACACTGGGATCTTTTCCAATGAATCGGTTTTTCGCATCATGTGACCAAAGTATTGGTGCTTCAGCTTCAGGATCAGTCTTTCCAAGTAATATTCAGGGTTAATCTCCTTTAGGATTGACTGGTTTAATCTCCTTGCTATCCAAGGGTCTCTCAAGAATCTTCTCCAGCACCATGATTTGAAAGTATCAATTATTTGGTGCTCAGCCTTTTTGTGGTCTAACTCTCACATCTGTACACAACTGCTGGAAAAGTCATAGTTTGACTATTTGGATCTTTGTTGGCAAAGTGATGTCTCTGCTTTTAAATATGCTGTCTAGGTTTGTCATAGCTTTCCTTCCAAGGAGCAAGTATCTTTTTTAAAAAATTAATTTATTTTGTATTGAAGGAGCAAGTGTCTTTTAATTTCATGTCTGCAATCACCATCCACAGTGATTGTGGAGCCCAAGAAAATATTAATAAATTCTGTCACTGCTTACAACTTTTCCCCTTCTACTTACCATGAAGCGATGAGACCAGATGCCACGATCTTAGTTTTTTTTTTTAAAACTGATTATCAAGCCAGCCTTTCCAATATCCTCTTTGACCCTCACCTGTAGGTTCTTTAGTTCCTCTTCACTTTCTACCATTAGAGTGTTATTATCTGCATATTGGAGCTTCCTAATATTTCTTCAGAAAATCTTAATTCCAGCTTGTAATTCACCCAGCCTGGTATTTTGCATGATGAACTCTGCACTTAAGTGAAATAAACAGGATTATAGTATATATCCTTGTAGTACTTCTTTCCCAATTTTGAACTTCTCAGTTGTTACATGTCTGGTTTAACTGTTGCTTCTTGACCTGAATACAGATTTTCAGGAGACAAGTAAGGTGGTTTGGTATTCCCATTTCTTTAAGAATTTTCCACAGCTTGTTGTGATTCACGCACAGTCTTTCTTGTGGTCAGTGAAGCAGAAGTAGATGTTTTTCTTGGATTCCCTTGCTTCCTCTCCAATCCAAAAAATGCTGTCAATTTGATCTTTGGTTCCTCTGTCTGACAAATTGCATCTTGCATTTTTATTTCCTAAAATAACTTGTATGTTTTGTCATTCTCTGACTCCTTTTCCATTACTACTACAGTCCAGGTAAAAATCTGTATCATTGTTTGTCCTTGTATTTGAAAACTGTAAACAGTATATTTGAGGTATGGCATCTGAAGTTTGGCACTACATCACATTCTTTTTGTGCCTTGCTATCACAGTGCCTGCCACATGCAGGTGCTTAATAAATGTTTGGCAAATAAATGTAGGACTCTTGACTATATTAGTCAAGGCCAGTGATGAGAAATGATAGAATTAAGGACTAAAATTTGTGTGAGAAGAGGCATAGCCTTTCATTTTGTTGTTGTTCGGCTGCCAAGTCGTGTCTGACTCTTTGTGATCCCATGAACTGCAGCATGCCAGGATTCCCTGTCTCTTGTTATCTCCCAAAGGCAATAAAAATATCCTTTAGTATCATATTCCAAAAATTTTACATTCACAAATTATGTAGGTGAATCTCCAGGTAAGGTGTTGGGAAAGTAGGAATGTATTAAAGGAGCAAGCTCTTGCGATTTCTCAGATCCAGAGATTATATGCTATTTTAATCCCAGATTCCCCAGACAGTGGACCATGAGATGAATAGCCAAAAATAACCTTAAATTAGTAAAGAATAATCCCAGCAGGGTAGAAATAAAACAAGCTGGATTATAGAGAGAATACAAGGTGATGTATTAGTACACTAGCCACTGCTTCTTGTTGAATCTGGAAGAGACACCGTTGGCACTTTCACCTGCCTAGCCATCAGGCTGCGATAAGCCAGACTGTATGGAGAGATGATGCCCCTACATAGGGAGGGAAAAAAGAACAGGGCAGCAGAGGATGAGGTGGTTGGATGGCATCACCAACTCAAGGGACATGAACTTGAGCCAACTCCAGGAGATAGTGGAGAACAGGGAAGCCTGGTGTGCTGCAGTCCATGGGGTTGCAAAGAGTTAAACATGACTTACTGACTGAACAACAATAAGAGAGGAAAAAAGACATTGTTCATTTCCCTTTCTATCTGACTTCCAATGCCACATTATACATAGTACCTTATGAGAGGATTAACACTACTATTCTAGTTTTGCATTAGCTGGTGCATTTGGCAGTAGCAGGAAGCCAGACGGTATGTCTTGCTAAATAACCTTTCAATTACATCTAGAAGGTACTAGAAGATTTGGGTCTTTTATGAGGAGGCAGCAGTACCTTAAACAGAAAGGGACTGAGGGTTATGAAGACAGTGATGCTGAAAGAATTTGAGGAACTCTGTGAAAGGTGTTTGATAGATTTGCCAAGCAAAATTTCTAGCAGAGAAATAATAACTTTCATTCCAGTATTTAAAAGCCAATTTGCCTGACATATAAAATTTAATGGAAAAATTATTTTTTCATGGGACTAGAGAATGAGCAATAATTTCCATGTGGCTAGTCAGCAATTTCTTCATTTTCTAACCTCTAACTTTCAACAAGAAGAAAACAATGACAACATGTATCTGAATGAATGGTTCCCCAGCATATAATTTTGTCTTCTGAAATGTAAATTATCTCAATATAGTGGTAGTATTAGAAGTGGCATTCTAGGTATATTCATATTCTACCTTTCTATACATTGTTTCTTATGAATATATCTCTATTTGCAGGTACTGATAACAGCCTATAACTTGTTTCTATTCTTAATTGTGACATACTGATGTATATTTGTGTTTATTATATTGTCTAGGAATGTCGCTCAGTCGTGTCTGACTCTTTGCGACCCCATGGACTGTAGCCTACCAGACTCCTCTGTCCATGGGATTTTCCAGGCAATAGTACTGGAGTGGATTGCCATTTCCTTCTCCAGCGGATCTTCCCGACCCAGGGATCGAAGCCAGGTCTCCCGCATTGTAGACAGACGCTTTACCATCTGAGCCACCAGGGAAGTCCACTTTATTAATGAACTTACTTTTGTAAAATATGACATTGCTTAAACTGATAATTTTTGTAAATTAAAAAATAATTAAATTCAATTAAGTAAATTAAATTTTAAAATTAAATTTTTTAACTTAAGTAAAATTTATATNAAAACAGAACCAGAAGGATATATAAATAGGTACCTAATAGGTAGATAGATAGATAGATTTATCATGAGGAATGGGTTTAGACGGTCATGAAAACTAATAGTCCCACAATCTGCCATCTAAAACCTGGAGACCAAGGAGCGTCTGTGGTATGATTCAGTTTGAATCTGAAGGTCTAGGAAGTAGGAGGGCCAATGATGTAAATGTCTGTCCAAGGGCAGAGGAGTAAATAATATGTCCCACCCAAAGTAGTAAGGCAGGAAAAAAAAGAGTGAATTTCTCCTTCCTCTGCCTATGATCTAGTCAGACTCTCACCTGCATTGGGGAAGGACAACTACGTTACTGAGTCCATGTCTCAAATTCTAATTTAATCCAGAAACACACTCACAGACACATCAGAAATAAATTTTAACCTGAGCACCGGGCACTTTTCACAACTCAAGTTGACATAAAAAATTAAAAATCACATGTATTAAAGGAATGTATGTGGTTATATGTGTGTGTGTGTGTGTGTGTGTGTGTGTGTGTGCTTCTTGTTGTTCAGTCGCTCAGTAATGTCCAACTCTTTGTGACCACATGAACTGCAGCATACTGGGCCTCCCTGTCTCTCACCAACTCCCAGAGTTTACCCAAACTCATTTCCATTGATTCAGTGATGCCATCCAGCCATCTCATCCTCTGTTGTCCCCTTCTCCTCCTGCCTTCAATCTTTCCCAGCATCAGGATCTCTTCTAATGGGTCAGATCTTTGCATCCGGTGGTTCAATACTGGCTATTCTGCATCAGTCCTTCCAATGAATATTCAGGACTGATATACTTTAGGATTGACTGGTTTGATCTCCTTGCAGACCATTGAACTCTCAAGAGTCTTCTCCAACACCACAGTTCAAAAGCATCAATCCTTCAGCACTCAGCCTCTTTATGGTACAGCTCTCACATCCATATATGACTAATGGAAAAACCATAGCTTTAACTCTATAGACCTTTGCTGGCAAAGTAATATCTCTGCTTTTTAATATTTTGTCTAAGTAGGTCATAACTTTTTTTCTCAGGAGCAAGCATCTTAATTTCATGGCTGCAGTCACCATCTGCAGTAATTTTGGAGCCTAAGATAATAAAATCTGTCATTGTTTCCACTCTTTTCCTATCTATTTGCCAAGAAGTGAAGGGACCAGATCTCATGATCTTAGTTTTTTAAATGTTTTGTTTTAAGCCAGGTTTTACACTCTCCTTTTTTACTTTCATCAAGAGGCTTCTTAGTTCCTCTTCATTTTCTGCCATAAGGGTAGTATCAGTTGCATATCTGAGGTTATTGATATTTCTCCTGGCAATCTTTTTATTATTATTATTATTATTTATTTTATAATACTGTATTGGTTTTGCCATACATTGACATGAATCCACCACAGGTGTACAGGAGTTCCCAACCATGAACACTCCTTCCAGCACCCTCTTCATATCATCTCTCTGGGTCATCCCAGTGCACCAGCCCCAAGCATCCTGTATCCTGCATTGAACCTAGACTGGCAATTCATTTCTTACATGATAGTATATGTTTCAATGCCATTTTCCCAAATCATTCCACCCTCTCCCTCTCCCACAGAGTCCAAAAGTCTGTTCTTTACATCATTGTCTCTTTTGCTGTCTCGCATACAGGGTTATCATTACCATCTTTCTAAATTCCATATATATGTGTTAGTATACTGTATTGGTGTTTTTCTTTCTGGCTTCCTTCACTCAATATAATAGGCTCCAGTTTCATCCACCTCATTAGAACTGATTCAAATGTATTCTTTTTAATGGCTGAGTAATACTCCATTGTGTATACGTACCACAGCTTTCTTATCTGTTCATCTGCTGATGGATATCTAGGTTGTTTCCATGTCCTGGTTATTATAAACAGCACTGCAATGAACATTGGGGTACACGTGTCTCTTTCAATTCTGGTTTTCTTGGTGTGTATGGCCAGCAGTGGGATTGCTTGGTCATATGGCAGTTCTATTTCCAGTTTTTTAAGGAATCTCCACACTCTTCTCCATAGTGGCTGTACTAGTTTGCATTCCCACCAACAATGTAAAAGGGTTCCCTTTTCTCCACACCCTCTCCAGCATTTATTGCTTGTAGACTTTTGGATTGCAGCCATTCTGACTGGCATGAAATGGTACCTCATTGTGGTCTTGATTTGCATTTCTCTGATAATGAGTGATGTTGCGCATCTTTTTATGTGTTTGTTAGCCATCCGTATGTCTTCTTTGGAGAAATGTCTATTTAGGTCTTTGGCCCATTTTTTGATTGGGTCATTTATTTTTCTGGAATTGAGCTGCATAAGTTGCTTGTATATTTTTGAGATTAGTTGTTTGTCAGTTGCTTCATTTGCTATTATTTTCTCCCATTCAGAAGGCTGTCTTTTCACCTTGCGTATAGTTTCCTATGTTGTGCAGAAGCTTTTAATTTTAATTATGTCCCATTTGTTTATTTTTGCTTTTATTTCCAGTATTCTGGGAGGTGGATCATAGAGGATCCTGCTGTGATTTATGTCGGAGGGTGTTTTGCCTATGTTCTCCTCTAAGAGTTTTATAGTTTCTGGTCTTACGTTTACATTTTTAATCCATTTTGAGTTTATTTTTGTGAATGGTGTCAGAAAGTGTTCTAGTTTCATTCTTTCACAAGTGGTTCACCAGTTTTCCCAGCACCACTTGTTAAAGAGATTGCCTTTAATCCATTGTATATTCTTGCCTCCTTTGTCGAAGATAAGATGTCCATAGGTGTGTGGATTTATCTCTGGACTTTCTATTTTGTTCCATTGATCTATATTTCTGTCTTTGTGCCAGTACCATACTGTCTTGATGACTGTGGCTTTGTAGTAGAGCCTGAAGTCAGGCAGGTTGATTCCTCCAGTTCCATTCTTCTTTCTAAAGATTGCTTTGGCTATTCGAGGTTTTTTGTATTTCCACAAAAATTGTGAAATTATTTGTTCTAACTCTGTGAAAAATACTGCTGGTAGCGTGATAGGGGGAGAAGGCAATGGCACCCCATTCCAGTGCTCTTGCCTGGAAAACCCCCTGGGCAGAGGAGTCTACAGTCCATGAGGTCACTACGAGTTGGACACGACTGAGCTACTTCACTTTTTTCACTTTCATGGATTGGAGAAGGAAATGGCAAACCATTCCAGTGTTCTTGCCTGGAGAATCCCAGGGATGGAGGAGCCTGGTGGGCTGCTGTCTATGGGGTAGCAGAGTCGGACACGACTGAAGCGACTTAGCAGCAGCAGCAGCAGCAGCAGCGTGATAGGGATTGCATCGAATCTGTAGATTGCTTTGGGTAGTATACTCATTTTCACTATGTGATCCATGAACATGGTATATTTCTCCATCTATTAGTGTCCTCTTTGATTTCTTTCATCAGTGTTTTATAGTTTTCTATATATAGGTGTTTAGTTTCTTTAGGTAGATATATTCCTAGGTATTTTATTCTTTTCGTTGCAATGGTGAATGGAGTTGTTTCCTTAATTTCTTTTTCTCCTTTCTCATTATTAGTGTATAGGAATGCAAGGGATTTCTGTGTGTTGATTTTATATCCTTCAACTTTACTGTATTCATTGATTAGCTCTAGTAATTTTCTGGTGGAGTTTTTGGGGTTTTCTATGTAGAGGATCATGTCATCTGCAAACAGTGAGAGTTTTACTTCTTCTTTTCCAATGTGGATTCCTTTTATTTCTTTTTCTGCTCTGATTGCTGTGGCCAGAACTTCCAGAACTATGTTGAATAGTTGCGGTTAGAGTGGGCACCCTTGTCTTGTTCCTGACTAGGGGAAATGCTTTCAATTTTTCACCATTGAGGATAATGTCTGCTGTGGGTTTGTCATATATAGCTTTTATTATGTTGAGGTATGTTCCTTCTATTCCTGCTTTCTGGAGAGTTTTTATCATAAATGGATGTTGAAATTTGTCAAAGGCCTTCTCTGCATCTATTGAGATAATCATATGGCTTTTATTTTCCAATTGGTTAATGTGGTGAATTACATTGATTGATTTGTGGATATTGAAGAATCCTTGCATTCCTGGGATAAAGCCCACTTGGTCATGGTGTATGATCTTTTTAATGTGTTGCTGGATTCTGATTGCTAGAATTTTGTTAAGGATATTTGCACCTATGTTCATCAGTGATATTGGCCTGTAGTTTTCTTTTCTTGTGGCATCTTTGTCAGGTTTTGGTATTAGGGTGATGGCCTCATAGAATGAGTTTGGAAGTTTACCTTCCTCTGTAATTTTCTGGAACATTTTGAGTAGGATAGGTGTTAGCTCTTCTCTAAATTTTTGGTAGAATTCAGCTGTGAATCCGTCTGGACCTGGGCTTTTGTTTGCTGGAAGATTTCTGATTACAGTTTCAATTTCCATGCTTGTGATGGGTCTGTTAAGATTTTCTATTTCTTCCTGATTCAGTTTTGGAAAGTTGTACTTTTCTCAGAATGTGTCCATTTTTTCCACATTGTCCATTTTATTGGCATATAATTGCTGATAATAGTCTCTTATGATCCTTCGTATTTCTGTATTGTCTGTTGTGATCTCTTCATTTTCATTTCTAATTTTATTGATTTGATTTTTCTCCCTTTGTTTCTTGATGAGTCTGGCTAATGTTTTGTCAATTTTACTTATCCTTTCAAAGAACCAGCTTTTTGCTTTGTTGATTTTTGGTATGGTCTCTTTTGTTTCCTTTGCATTTATTTCTGCCCTAATTTTTAAGATTTATTTCCTTCTACTAACCCTGGGGTTCTCCATTTCTTCCTTTTCTAGTTGCTTTAGGTCTAGGGTTAGGTTATTTATTTGACTTTTTTCTTATTTCTTGAGGTATGCCTGTATTGCTATGAACTTTCCCCTTAGCATTGCTTTTATTGTGTCTCACGTTTTTGAGGTTGTTGTGTTTTCATTTTCATTCATTTCTATGCATATTTTGATTTCTTTTTTGATTTCTTCTGTGATTTGTTGGTTATTCAGAAGCGTGTTGTTCAGCCTCCTTATGTTGGAATTTTTAGTAGTTTTTCTACTGTAATTGAGATCAAATCTTAATCTTAATACATTATGGTCAGAAAAGATGCTTGGAATGATTTCAATTTTTTTTGAATTTATCAAGGCTAGATTTATGGCCCAGGATGTAATCTATCCTGGAGAAGGTTCCCTGAGCACTTGAGAAAAAGGTGAAATTCATTGTTTTAGGGTGAAATGTTCTATAGATATCAATTAGGTCCAACTGGTCTATTGTATCATTTAACGTTTGTGTTTCTTTGTTAATTTTCTGTTTAGTTGATCTGTCCATATGTGTGAGTGGTGTATTAAAGTCTCCCACTATTATTATGCTATTGTTGATTTCCCCTTTCATATTTGTTAGCATGTTGGGTGCATATATGTTTATAATGGTTATATCTTCTTCTTGGATTGATCCTTTGATCATTATGTAGTGGCCATCTTTGTCTCTTTTCACCGCCTTTGTTTTAAAGTCTATTTTATCTGATATGAGTATTGCTACTCCTGCTTTCTTTTGGTCTCTATTTGCATGGAATATCTTTTTCCAGCCCTTCACTTTCAGTCTGTATGTGTCCCTTGTTTTGAGGTGGGTCCCTTGTAGACAACATATATAGGGGTCTTGTTTTTGTATCCATTCAGCCAGTCTTTATCTTTTGGTTGGGACATTCAACCCATTTATGTTTAAGGTAATTATTGATAAGTGTGATCCCACTGCCATTCACTTTATTGTTTTGGATTCAGGTTTATACACCCTTTTTGTGTTTCCTGTCTAGAGAATATCCTTTAGCAATTGTTGGAGAGCTGGTTTGGTGGTGCTGAATTCTGTCAGCTTTTGCTTGTCTGTAAAGCTTTTGATTTCTCCTTCATATTTGAATGAGATCCTTGCTGGGTACAGTAATCTTGGCTGTAGGTTATTTTCTTTCATCACTTTAAGTATGTCCTGCAGTTCCCTCCTGGCCTGAAGAGTTTCTATTGAAAGATCAGCTGTTATCCTTATGGGAATCCCCTTGTGTGTTATTTGTTGTTTTTCCCTTGCTGTTTTTAATATTTGTTCTTTATGTTTGATCTTTGTTAATTTGATTAATATGTGTCTTGGGGTGTTTCGCCTTGGGTTTATCCTGTTTAGGGCTCTCTGGGTTTCTTGGACTTGGGTGATTATTTCCTTCCACATTTTAGGGAAGTTTTCAACTATTATCTCCTCAAGTATTTTCTCATGGTCTTTCTTTTTCTCTTCTTCTTTTGGGACTTCTATAATTCAAATTTTGGAGCGTTTCATATTGTCTTGGAGGTCTCTGAGATTGTCTTCATTTCTTTTAATCTGTTTTTCTTTTTTCCTCTCTGATTCATTTACTTCTACCATTCTATCTTCTATTTCACTAATCCTATCTTCTTCCTCCCTTATTCTACTATTTGTTACCTCCAGAGTGTTTCTGATCTCATTTATTGCATTATTCATTATATATTGACTCTTTTTTATTTCTTCTAGGTCCTTGTTAAACCTTTCTATCATCTTCTCAGTCTTTGTTTCCAGGCTATTTATCTGTGATTTCATTTTGATTTCAAGATTTTGGATCATTTTCACTATCATTATTTGGAATTCTTTATCAGGTAGATTCCCTATCTCTTCCTCTTTTGTTTGGTTTGGTGGGCATTTATCCTGTTCCTTTACCTGCTGAGTATTCCTCTTTCTCTTCCTCTTGGTTATATTACTGCGTTTGGAGTGGCCTTTCTGTATTCTGGCAGTTTGTGGAGTTCTCTTTATTATGGAGTTTCCTCACTGTGGATGGGGTTGTATCAGTGGCTTGTCAAGGTTTCTTGGTTTGGGAAGCTTGTGTTGGAGTTCTGATGGGTAGAGCTGGATTTCTTCTCTCTGGAGTGCAATGAAGTGTCCAGTAATGAGTTATGAGACGTCTACGGTTTTGGAGTAACTTGAGCTGCCTGAATATTGATGCTCAGGGGTGTGTTCCTGTGTGGCTGGAGAATTTGTGCGGTATGTCTTGCTCTGGAACTTGTTGGCCCTTGAGTGGTGCTTGGTTTCAGTATAGGTATGGAGGCGTTTGATGAGCTCCTATCAATTAATGTCCCCTGGAGTCAGGAGTTCTCTGATGTTCTCAGGAATTGGACTTAAGCCTCCTGCTTCTGGTTTTCAGTTTTATTTTTACAGTAGCCTCAAGACTTCTCCATCTATACAGCACCAATGATAAAACATCTAGGTCAGAGATGAAAAGTTTCTCCACATTGAGGGACACCCAGAGAGGTTCACTGAGTTACATGGAGAAGAGAAGAGGGAGGGGGGAGTTAGAGGTGACTGGAATGAGATGAGGTGGGATCAGAAGAGGAGAGAGCAAGCTAGCCAGTAATCACTTCCTTATGTGTGCTCCACTGTCTGGACCACTCAGAGATGTTCACGGAGTTACACAGAGAAGAGGAGAGGGAGGAAGGAGACAGAGGTGGCCAGGAGAGTAAAAGAGGGAAATGAAAAGGAGACAGATCTAGCCAGTAAACAGTTCCTTAAGTGTTCTCCACTGTCTGGAACACACAGAGATTCACAGAGTTGGGTAGAGAAGAGAAGGTGGAGGGAGGAGAGAGGCAACCTGGTGAAGAAAAAGGAGAGTCCAAAGGAGGAGAGAGTGGTCAAGCAAGTAATCTCGCTCTCAAGTAAAACTGGGTACTGAGGTTTGGGTTTTTTAAGGTTAAAAATTGATAACAAATACCAAAAAGCAAAGGTTAAAAATCTAGAGTAGAGGTTGGNAAAATGTTAAAATTTTTTAAAAAAGAAAAGAAGAAAAAAGCCAAACAAAACAAAGAATGATCATAAAAATAGTAAAGGTATATCTGGGACTTTTTCTGGTGGTGTTGTGGGCAGTGTAGGGTCAGTTCATTTTCGGATAGTTCCTTGGTCTGGCTTATATTTCTTAAGATCTACTCTTCCAAGGCTGTTCCCTCAGTTTTAGCTTCTTCTGTTTGCTGGTCTATTCAGTGTCTGGTTTCCACCCTGACACAAGGGGGACAGTGGTGGACACTTTTTCTTTTTTTTTTTTAGGCTCACTTGTTCAGTTGCACTGTGGTGAGGGAGGGATGCTGAAACAAATAATGCTGGCGTGTGCTCGTAGTGTCTCAGCCACACTGGGCCTGCCCTAACTCACAGCGCAGACAGCTCAGGCTCTAGGTTGCTTGGCTGGGAACCCTCTGAGGCTGGTCCTGGGCTGCATGCACCTCCCTGGTCTGAGCCTCTCAGGCTCAGGCACTCAGGTAGTCCTCAGAGGTGCAGACTTGATTGGGGCTGCATTTTGTGCCCTTCCCAAGTCTGAGTAGCTCGGGTGTTTGGCAAGCGTGGTCCCTGCTGCTCAGTTTTCTGGGTGTACAACTGGCTCCCCTTCTTAGGCAGATGGTGACTGTCCAGAACCCCAAGAAGTCTTAGTTAGCAAAGAAGCTTGCTTGCAGTTTGGAAGTTAATGTTTCTCTGGGGCTGCAATTGCCCCCTTCCAGCCCTTCTGGCTCTGGCTGCCTGTCATTGGAGGGGGATGGCCTGCAGCCAGCTAATTCTGTTCCGTCCTTTTTTCTGTGTGCGGTCCTGGTGGTGTTTTATGTTAGAGCTTTTCACGTGGTAGCTATCCCACAGTCTGGTTTGCTAGCTCAAGTTAGTTCACTCTGGTTATGCTCTGGGCATTCTGGCCTGACTCTTAAAAAGCACTGCAGCCCGTGCCTCCCTGCCCAGCACCCACTTGCTAGTGGTGGATGCAGGCATCTGCGCTGCTTCTTCACTGGGGGAGTTACCTTTGGGCTCGTAATCTGTTGCTTTAAATTATTTATTTATTTATTTATTTTTCCTCCCTGTTATGTTGCCCTCTTTGCTTCCAAGGCTCACCACAGACTCGGCAGTGAGAGTGTTTCCTGGTGTTTGGAAACTTCTCTCTTTTTAAGACTCCCTTCCCCGGACGGAGCTCCCTTCCTACCTCTTTTGTCTCTTTTTTCCATCTTTTATGTATTTTTTCCTACTTGTTTTTGAAGACAATGATCTGCTTTTATGGGTGCCTGATGTCCTTTGCCAGCATTCAGAAGTTATTTTGTGAAGTTTACTCAGCATTGAAATGTTCTTTTGGTGAATTTGTGAGGGAGAAAGTGGTCTCCCCGTCCTATTCCTCCATCATCTTAGGACTGCCCCTCTCCTGGCAATCTTGATTCCACCTTGTGCTTCATCCAGTCTGGCGTTTTGCATGATGTATTCCACATGTAAATTAAATAGCAGTGTGACAATATACAGCCTTGATGTACTCCTTTCCCAATTTGGAACCTGTCCATTGTTCCATGTCTGGTTCTAACCATTACTTCTTGACTTGCATACAGGTTTTGCAGGAGACATGTAAGGTGATCTGGTATTCCCATCTCTTCAAGAATTTTTCACAGTTTGTTGTGACCCACACAGTGAAAGCTTTAGCGTAATCAATGAAGGAGAATTAGATGTTTTTCTGGAATTCTCTTGCTTTTTTTATCATGCAGCAGCTGTTGGCAATTTGATCTCTGGTTCTTCTGATTTTTCTAAATCCAGCTTGAACATATGGAAGTTCTTGGTTCATGTACTGCTGAAACCTAGCTTGGAAAAGTTTGAGCATTACTTTGCTCGTGTGTGAAATGAGTGCAATTGTGTTATAGTTTGGACATTGTTTGCCATTGGCTTTTTTTGGGATTGGAATGAAAACTGACCTTTTCCAGACGTGTGGCCATTGCTGAGTTTTCCAAATTTGCTGGCTTATTGAGTGCTCCACTTTCATAGCATTATCTTTTAGGATTTAAAATAACTCAACAAGAATTCCATCACCTCTAGTTTTGTTTCTAGTGATGCTTCCTAAGGCCCACTTGTCTTTGCACTCCAGGATATCTGTCTCTAGGTGAGGGATTACATCATCCTGGTTATCTGGGTCATTCAGATAGTTTTTTTTTTTTTTTTAATAGATCTTCTTTGTATTCTTGCTACATCTTCTGCTTCTGGTCAATACCATTTCTGTCCTTTATTGTGCCCATCTTTGCATGAAATATTCCCTTGGAATCTCTAATTTTCTTGAAGAGATCTCTAGTCTTTCCCATTCTATTGTTTTCCTCTATTTCTTTGCATTGATCACTGAGGAAGGCTTTGTTATCTCTCCTTGTTATTCTTTGGAACTCTGCATTCAAACGGGTATATCTTTCCTCTTCTTTGCCTTTAGCTTCTCTTTTTCTCAGCCATTTGTATGGTCTCCTCAGTCAATCATTTTATCTTTTTGCATTTCTTTTTTGGGGATGGTTTTGATCACTCCCTCCTATACAATGTCAGGACCTCCATCCATAGGTCTTCAGGCACTCTGTCTATCAAATCTAATCCCTTGAATCTAATTGTCACTTCCACTGTATAATCATAAGGGATTTGATTTAGGTCATACCTGAATGGTCTGGTGGTTTTCCCTACTTTCTTCAATTTAAGTCTGAATTTTACAATAAGGAGTTTATGATCTGAGTCACAGTCAGCTCCTGGTCTTGTTTTTGCTGACTGTATAGAACTTCTCCATCTTTGGCTTCAAAGAATATAATGCACATATAAGTGTTAAGTTGCTTCAGTCATGTCCAACTCTTGCAACTCTATGAACCATAGCTCCTCTCTCCATGGGATCCTCTAGGCAAGAATACTGGAATGGGTCACCATATGCTCCTCCAGGGGGTCTTCCTGACCCAGAAATCAAACTCTCATCTCTTACATCTCCTGCATTGGCAGGCAGTTCTTTACCATTAGCACTAACTGGGAAGTCTGTTGCTGCTAAGTCGCTTCAGTCGTGTCCGACTCTGGGCGACCCCATAGACAGCAGCCCACCGGGCTTTGCTGTCCCTGGGATTCTCCAGGCAAGAACACTGGAGTGGGTTGCCATTTCCTTCTCCAATGCACGAAAGTGAAAACTGAAAGTGAAGTCACTGAGTCGTGTCCAACTCTCAGTGACCCCATGGACTGCAGCCCACTAGGCCCCTCCATCCATGGGATTTTCCAGGCAAGAGTACTGGAGTGGGGTGCCATTGCCTTCTCCAACTGGGAAGTCTACAAATGTGTATATATATATATATAGGAGTGAAATTACTCAGTCATGTCTGACTCTTTGCGATCCCATGAACTGTAGCCTACCAGGTTCCTTCATCCATGGAATTTTCGAGGCAAGAGTACTGGAGTGGATTGCCATTTCCTTTTCCAGGGGATCTTCCCGACCCAGGGATAGCACCCCCATCTCCCAAATTGCAGGCAGATGCTTTACCGTCTGAGCTACCAAGGAAGCCCATATATATGTATGTGTATATGTATATGTATATGTATATGTATATGTATATGTATATATATACACATACATACACTTGAAACAATCAGTTTTATATTTCATCATACACATATAGTCTTTAATGCAACATATTAGCAGTTATTATACAAACTGTTTTGACAATCACTTATGAAATACTGTAATTACTTGGGTTTTCATTGTGAATGAGTCATATCACTTAATCTTAAAAAGTGAGTTTTAATATTTCTTGTTTGGAGAAGGTAAACTAGATAGAAATATAATATATGTTTTTTTTTTTTTTTTTCCTATTAGAACAAAGTTAGAGGTTCTTGTCTGTATGGAGTGAACTGTTTGAAATAATTTACTAGTTTATGCTTTAGTTGCCCAGCAGACAAAGAGACAGTATCCTTTGCTCCCAACCTTCATTATATGCATTACCTGGAGGTCTGTCTGGGGAAAAAAAAAAAAATATTCGTGTCTAACTCACCTTTTTAATAACATTTCTGAAACTCCCATGCATTCTGATTCTTTGAATTTTTAACCATAGCTAAAATGCACAAATCAATTTCACTTTGTTTAGCTGAAGATAATTAGTCAAAACTTGCCTTTTGCACTGAGTCAAAAGGAAAAGTTGGTGTTCTGGTCTCTTTACTTTTAAGCAATTAAACTGAAAATCAACATCTTGCAAATAAACACCCATCACAGTTCCATTGCCCAATAGCAAATGTAAAATTGACTGTTATCTTTACAAGACAAAATACGAGCCTCCTCTGTCCATGGGATTTTCCAGGCAAGAGTACTGGAGTGGGTTGCCATTACCTTCTCCAAATACTGTTTTCTATAATTTAATAAAAATTGAGATATGCTTCTTTTAGAAAAAGCTTATCAATAATTACAAAGCTATTTTTTCTATTTCTTCAACAATAAAAAATGAATTTCTAGATTTGATAATCATGTTCTATACATAACTCAAGTTTTTGAAAATAATGATTTTTTTTTTTTTAGCTATTGCCTTGAACTTCTTAAAATTTTCTGTGAAATACTGGGCATTAATACTAAAGCAATTTGAATGTGTATACAAATTATAATTGCTTGGATAAAGAAAGTATTGTAACTATTAATATAACTACCATGTCAGTAACAATTAAAAAAAAAAAAAATAAATGGCTTGGCTTAAGCTTATTGAAAGTGATTTGAAAATGTGTCTTTCTAACTCAAAAATGTCCAGTCATTCTTCCCTATATTTTTCATTAAATTTGAGACAATATTTTGTAGCAATGCTGTGAAAGTTCTTTACTTCACAATGCTTTGATTATTTGTTTTTCCTACATTTTTATAAATTTGATGTTACCCAAACATAATTTATTTTCCTATCAATTGACTTTATATATTTCCCTTTAGACACTTCAACCTTATATCTAAAATACAGAAATGTATGACTTGGTAAAGTGACCAAGTAAAATGTAAAAATATAAATGAGTCTAACATAGCTATAAAAATGGACACCTGTCTAAACTTTTGTCAACTCATTTATTACTAAAAGAGTAAGTAAGATGTTATAACAATTTTAAGATTTTTGGGAATTCTCTTTTTTTTTGAGGAGACATTTTGTGTGGAGACAGACCATATCTACCACCATTCTGAACAAGAAGGCCACATTACAGATTAATGGAAACAATTTGTATAAATTGCTGTTAAGTACCTGACATTTGGACAGATTCTTCAAACCACTTTTACTTGTGTGCCCTACTTTTTTTCATATCTTCTGCTGACCCATGTAAAGGGGAGAGAGTAAACTAATTAAAAAATTCTATGACTCAGCCTAACATGTAATCATTGTCCATGATACATCAAGTGCTTTACTGTGTAATCACGAAAGAGCAACAGGGACTTCCCTGGTATCCCAGTGGTTAAGAATCTGTGCTCCCTACCATAGGATACACGGGTTTGATCCTTGGTTGGGGAACCTTCATGCTGCTTGGAGAAGCAAAAATAATAATAATTAAAAAATAAAATATTGTATATTAGAAAGGGAAAGAACAAGAAGCAAGAGAGAAGAGTGTCTACTGTTAAGTAACTTAAGCTTACCTTTATGTCTGATATAGTAACAAATAACATGTCATTTAATTAAAATACTTTTAATATGATATCTGTTTTTCTATCATTCTATCAATGCAGAAAAATTAGTTCAGACTCCAAAATCTTATTTTCATTTAAAACTAGATTCTTATCTTTATAACCAAACAAACCAAGATCAAAATATCCCAACCATATTAATATTCTGTTTTCACAGTGATGAAAATGCATTTAAAAATGCATTTGGGCATTCAGAGATCCTAACAAAATTATGTTTATTCAAAAACAGTTAAGTAAAGTTTGTTATGTGGAAGGGGTTACATAAGCAAACCAAGATTGAAATGTGGGCATGGTAACTGTTATATTGCAAACACATTGAAAGATAACTCTTGGCATTTCATTAGTACATGCTATCTTGATTTACTAGAAAAAAAAGTCTTATGTATAATTTGGAAATGTATTCCATCCTTTTTAAAAGTATATTTTTTTCTTCCAGTTACTACATGCAAATATTAATGTTTCAGAATCTCAAGGTATAGGACTCTGCAATGTGTTATATGTTTGAAACTTTTCATAACACTCTTTCATTGTTCAGTTGCCAAATCATGTCTGATTTTTTGTGACCCCATGGTCTGCAGCATGCCAGTTCTCTCTGTCCGTCACCATCTCCTGGAGTTTGTCCCAGTTCATGCACATTGAATCACTGATGCCATCTGACCATCTCACCCTCTGTTGCCCTCTTCTCCTTCTGCCTGCAAATTTTCCCAGCATCAGGACCTTTTCCAATAAGTGGGCTGTTCTCATCAGGTAGCCAACATACTGGAGCTTCAGCTTCAGCATCAGTCCTTCCAAAGAACATTCAGGGTTGATTTCCTTTAAAATGACTCGTTTGATCCTTTTGTTTTCCAGGGGACTCTCAAGAGTTTTCTCCAACAGCACAGTTAGAAAGCATGAGTTCTTCAGCATTCAGCTTTTTTTTTTTTTTCCAATATCCAGCTCTCAAATTCATATATGACTACTGGAAAAACCATAGCTTTGACAATATGGACCTTTGTAGGCAAAGTAATGTCTCTAAGTTTGTCATAGCTTTCTTGACAAGAAGCAATTGTCTTCTGATTTCATGGCTGCAGTCATTTTAGAGCCCCAAAAGAGGGAAAGTGTCATTGTTTCCAATTTTTTCCTTTTACACACACACACACAAAGCAAGTTTTAAGATCAAGCTAAATACATTTAGATATACTAATTAGTTTGAAGGAATTTTTCTTTGGGGCAAAATGCATATATTCTCCTTTTATAAAAATCCAAAATAGTCTGAATATAGAATCAGTTTTCTGACACACAAAAGTATGATTAATGCATTATATCTCGAGTGACTTTCAATTTATCCAGTTAATCAAATCTAGAGGAAATGGATAAATTAATGTTCATTATACAAGAATTTAATCCAAGACTTCGGATGCTTGGTGAAATATATCTTTTCAGGTCCTAAGAAATCAGCCTCAGGAACTTGGCAAAGAAACTTATGAAACATCCTTGAGCTTCAAAACTATGAGTAATATTTTTATTGCAGCATTGTTGAAAGTGAAAGTGAAGTCGCACAGTCATGTTCAACTCTTTGCAACCCTATGGACTGTAGCCTACCAGGCTTCTCCGTCTGTGGGATTTTCCAGGCAAGAGTACTGGAGTGGGTTGGCATTTCCTTCTAGAGATAGTTCAGTTCAGTTCAGTCAGTTCAGTTGCTCAGTCGTGTCCGACTCTTTGCGACCTCATGAATCGCAGCACGCCAGGCTTCCCTGTCCATCACCATCTCCCGGAGTTCACTCAGACTCACGTCCATTGTGTCTGTGATGCCATCCAGCCATCTCATCCTGGGTCGTTCCCTTCTCCTTCTACCCCCAATCCCTCCCAGCATCAGAGTCTTTTCCAATGAGTCAACTCTTCGCATGGGGTGGCCAAAGTACTGGAGTTTCAGCTTCAGCATCATTCCTTCCAAAGAAATCCCAGGATTGATCTCCTTCAGAATGGACTGGTTGGATCTCCTTTCAGTCCAAGGGACTCTCAAGAGTCTTCTCCAACACCACAGTTCAAACGCATCAATTCTTCGGCACTCAGCCTTTTTCCCAGTCCAACTCTCACATCCATACATGACCACAGGAAAAACCATAGCCTTGACTAGACGGACCTTAGTCAGCAAGGGAATGTCTCTGCTTTTGAATATAATGTCTAGGTTGGTCATAACTTTTCTTCCAAGGAGTAAGCGTCTTTTAATTTCATGGCTGCAATCAACATCTGCAGTGATTTTGGAGCCCCCCAAAATAAAGTCTGAC
>SJYQ01000479.1:245625-258845 GCA_006410935.1 Redunca redunca
AATCAATAAAGCAGAAATAGATGTTTTTCTGGAACTCTCTTGCTTTGTCCATGATCCAGCGGATGTTGGCAATTTGATCTCTGGTTCCTCTGCCTTTTCTAAAACCAGCTTGAACATCAGGAAATTCACGGTTCATGTATGCTGAAGCCTGGCTTGGAGAATTTTGAGCATTACTTTACTAGCATGTGAGATGAGTGCAATTGTGCAGTAGTTTGAGCATTCTTTGGCATTGCCTTTCTTTGGAATTGGAATGAAAACTGACCTTTTCCAGTCCTGTGGCCACTGCTGAGTTTTCCAAACTTGCTGGCATATTGAGTGCAGCACATTCACAGCATCATCTTTCAGGATTTGAAACAGCTCAACTGGAATTCCATCACCTCCACTAGCTTTGTTTGTAGTGATGCTTTCTGAGGCCCACTTGACTTCACATTCCAGGATGTCTGGCTCTAGATTAGGGATCACATCATCATGATTATCGGGGTTGTGAAGATCTTTTTTTACAGGGTTTCTGTGTATTCTTGCCACCTCTTCTTAATATCTTCTGCTTCAGTTAGGTCCAGACGATTTCTGTCCTTTATTGAGCCCATCTTTGCATGAAATGTTCCCTTGGTATCTCTAATTTTCTTGAAGAGATCTCTAGTCTTTCCCCTTCTGTTGTTTTCCTCTATTTCTTTGCATTGATCACTGAAGAAGGCTTTCTTATCTCTTCTTACTATTCTTTGGAACTCTGCATTCAGATGCTTATATCTTTCCTTTTCTCCTTCGCTTTTTGCCTCTCTTCTAGCTATCAATAAATATTTAAACTAATTAGCACATAGCTTTGGAGCTCATCAGTGACACTAACTTTTGGTGGGCGATAAAGTACAGTAGGCCAACAGTTGCAGTAGAGTGTGACAATGAAACTGTAGAAACAGAAGCTAGGGCAAATTGTTAAACACTCTAAGCAAAGATCACACATTTTCAGAAAATTGCCTGCAAACTTTCAAATTTATGTAGGTGTGTCTACCAAAGTTTTACAATATAAATTTATATAATGAACCTAAGAAGGTCTTAAATTTGGATTCATATATTCACTTTTTGTTTGTGTTCTGATTAAAATTGTTGTAGACTCAGATGAATATGAAAGCTTCCTACAGTTTTACTTTGAATTGCATCCTCTGAAAAATAAAATTCATAAAAGTATGACCAGTGGTTAAGTAACATTACAGAATTCCATTACATAATTCCTAAAAAGAGTGATATTATCATGACATTTACACGGTGGTTGGCACAGCTGTAAAAGTAAAATGATTACAACTGCCTAAATAAGTAAATAAACAAAAAAAGTCCCTCATTAATGGCATAAGCATACCATTAATTACAAATTTGTTGAAGAAACAAAACAAAAAAAAAAGGAATCACATTTCAACATGGAAGCAAATATCATCAGACAGAGGAGATATGTTCCTAATTTCTTTCTAAGTATATTCTATAAAATGTGATATGAAAATTTGAGTAGCCATGAATTATTGCCATTTGTTTGCATCTTGGCTGAAAAACAATTTTAAATGCTTGATGATTTTGAGGATATGTGTGAACTCTCTGTATACTCATAAGGGAGCCAGCTCCCTTGGAAATCTCCCAACCCTCTTAATTATCTAGCTCAGTTTATAAAAATAGCATGTTGTGATAGTATCAAAGACATTGAAGATCTTCAAGTTTAGCAGAATCCAAGGGGAATGGTTTCCCAAGAAACCAGTTGTAAAGAACCTGCCTGCCAATGGAGGAGATACAAGAGATAACGGTTTGATCCCTGGCTTGGGAAGATCCCCTGAAATAAGAAATGGCAAAGAATTCCAGAATTCTTGTCTGGAAAATTCCGTGGAAAAGAAGCCTGGTAAGCTAGTGTCCATGGGGTTGCAAAGAGTCAGACATGCTGAGCACACATGCACAATGGGAATGGTAAAAATATAAATTGGAAACTCATGTAATTTTATTAAATACATATAAAGAGAGATAACATCTGCTGTGTGAAGATTAAATATCTGCATGATATACCCATTCAAGTTTCCCTAGGAAAGGCAAAATTATTACAATTTCCTAAAATTGAACTCTTTATGAATGAACATTGTTATTTATAAGAACATCTGATAAATTGATAGGAGGACTTAAATTATCTCAACTGCCTAACCAATATCCATTCTCTTTATCCTCCTTACAAAGAGAAGTCTAATTTATTTGTATTGGCTATTAGACCTAATTATTAGCAAATGTGTTTTAAAACTCTTTTACACTAAAGTCAGTAATGGCACGAGATTCAACTGTTCAGAACAGGTGAAAATGCAAGTCTGTGACATTTGTCTACCTCCACATTCCACGTGAATGGCTGACATAGAAGTGGAGCTGTTCTCATGAGCTTAAAAGAACAAAAGCCCCAAACAAGATGGATAGAGTAGGGAGTTAAAAAATATTGTGGGATTCTAATGAGTCATTTGCAGTGTAGTGAATATAAGCAACTGCCACTCAGTTGTACCCCATCTCAAATAACTGAGATGCCTCTTTCCCCAGCTGCTGGAAGCAATGTCATGGATGACTCAGCTGAATCCCAACCTCTAGATTTTCCCTCAGCTGGAGTGAAATGCTTTGTCCAATGCAGAGAAGCTGATATGCAGCAACCAGGTGATATGGAGACTTGGTATAAAGTTACAACCTCTCACCCCAGATTGAAAGAATATTGATATGCCTTCCTAGCTCTACTACTCCCATAGATAGGATGGACTGAGATCTTGGATGCAACTGCATCACAGTATAATTCAACTTCTATCCAATCCTCTTCCCTTTGTATCACCTCCAAGCATTAATCACGAGAGCATTCTGAAATAACTTTTGTGCTTGCAAATTCCAGCAAGTGCATTTAATAAGCATTTACTATGCTTCCATCTTTCTAACTAAACAAAATAAATACTTATAGTGTAATTTTTTAACCTATAGGAAAGTCACTGCTGTGCATAAACATTTTGATTAGTGTTCTTAAAAGGATTATCAGTTTAGTTCAGTTGTTCAATTGTGTCCAGCTCTTAGTGACCCCAGAGACTGCAGCACACCAGGCTTCCCTGTCCATCACCAACTCCTGGAGCTTACTCAAACTCAAGTCCATCGAGTCGGTGATGCCATCCAACCATCTCATCCTCTGTCATCCCCCTTCTCCTTCTGTCTTCAATATTGCCCAGCATCAGGGTTTTTTCTAAGAAGTCAGTTCTTCACATCAAGTGGCCAAAGTATTGGAGCTTAAGTTTCATCATCAGTCCTTCCAATGACTACTGAGGACTGATTTTCTTGAGGACTGACTGGTTTAATCTCCTTGCAGTACAAGGGACTCTCAAGAGATTATATTAATTGCAATTATTTAAGGATTATAACTCATAGGATGTATTATCATGTTTTGAAGATGCATGGCTCAGATGGTAAGAGTCTGCCTGCAATGTGGGAGACCTGGGTCCCTGGGTTGGCAAGATCCCCTGGAGAAGGGAATGGCTATCCACTCCAATATTCTTGCCTGGAGAATCCCCTTGGACAGAGGAGTCTGGTGGGCTAAAATCCATGGGGTCTCAAAGAGCCAAACATGATTATAGAGTGACTAGGCACATATATAATACAAACAGTAATATATACAAAGACATTTTGGCAATTCAAAAAAATTCCTAAAGTGCTATCAACATTGTTACTGTTTTATGTTAGGAACATTTTAGTATAATTGGTTGTCTTATTTAAGCTGTTATACATCCTTAAAAATTCTCACAAGTATGCCCAAGTTCCTGAGATCTATATGTTTAAAGCATTCTTTCTTTTTAAATATAAAAACTAAAGTAATCACTAAAACTTTTAAGAAATATCTTTTATAAGGTTAGCTATATATTAACATAAATAATTAATGGAGGCAAGCTAAATTAGAAAACAAAAACTATCTGAACATTGGCATAAAATGGGTATCAATGTAGCAAAATTAAAGAAGCCTAGAAAGTAAATTAGAAACATGTACTGTGCTTCTAATCTTTCTTTGAAACTAAGCAAAATTCCCTTCTAATAAAAAGCCATCCCACATTTTATAGACAAATACCAGTTCTGGATATTAGTTTTATTAATTCTATGTAATAACAGAATTCAAATAGAGTCTATGAGTTTTTTGACATAGACTGAATCCCCAATAAGATGTTCTTCTATTAATGCTATCAGAATCACTTACTATGTCTTAAAAAAACAAACAAACAACAAAATGACCACTTTGAGAAATAGACTATCCTCCCCAAATCCCTAGCTCCAACAAAAGCTTGAAGGCCTTCTGCAAATGATAGTGTGGTTTCTAATTTTAGTGTAATAAAAATCTAAATTGAAATAAAGAGTTAGTAAGGACTATATTTTATCATAATCCTAGAAAAATGATTAGCATTAGTGGTCCTTTTAGTTTTTCTTTTCCCTTCAAAAAGATAACTGAGCCTTTACTGGTTATGAAAAGAAATGGATAATAAAACAGTCACACAGAGCTCCTAAGAAGCTAGTGAAAAGAAAAGCTCATTGTTAAGGGAAGATGGAAAAAAAAAAAACAACCTCTATTTTGCTAAAGGATTATAAAGAATGGCACTGAAACAATGTAGTCTTCATTACAATAAAGGAGAAAAGCAGTAATGGAAGTAAATATTTGTACTGTAATTTATTATAGCAATGGCTATTTATTAAATTATACCAAGGGATAATTTATCTCACAGTCAATTTTAATTAAAACATCTGTTCACACTCCAAGGTAGGCTGTGAATGATTAACTTGCTTTCATGGCTTTTGTTTCTGTGTATTTTTCTTTCAAATAAAATCAAAGATATTCATTACGTATGATGGCATCTTAATTTGTTCAAATGAATTGATCTTTAGCAAATAATCAAATGCATTCATGGTAAGTAATTTCAGTCATGTCCAACTCTTTGCAACCCCATGGACTATAGCCTACCAGGATCACTGTCCATGGAGTTTCCAGGCAAGAACACTGGAGTGGCTTGCCGTTTTCTACTCCAGGGGATCTTCCCAACCCAGGGGTCGATCTCACATCACTTATATCTCCTGCAATGATTGATAGGCAGGTTCTTAATGACTAGCACTGCCTGAGAAGCCTCAAAAGAAAAACTAGTTAGGTATACTAACACATAAAGAGCAAATAACTTTGGAATCCAGAAAGACTGCCTTTTAAAGGGTAATTAGAATAGTCTGTTCATCACAACACCTTCCTCTGCAAGAAAAAGGCCTATCCATTCTGGCTTATTTTTCATATGGGAGCATGGTAGTTTTATTCCAGCAGGAAATGAGTCAGCACAAATAGGATTAAAACGTTCTAAAATGTTGTTTGGGAGAAATAAACATATGGATAAGTGCATGTACAAGTGTATTTTTTGTCAACTACTAAATTATTTCTTTTTTTTTTTTACATCATTAAATGAAAATTTTCTTTGCAACTGGGTCATGCTACCTCGACTATGCCAAAGCCTTTAGACTGTGTGGGTCACAACAAACTGTGGAAAATTCTTTAAGAGATGGGAATATCAGACCACCTGACCTGAGAAATCTGTATGCAGGTCAAGAAGCAAGTTAGAACCGCACAAGGTTCCAAATCGGGAAAGGAGTACATCAAGGCTGTATATTGTCACCCTGCTTATTTAACTAATATCCAGAGTACATGGTGAGAAATGCTGGATTGGATGAAGCATAAGATGGAATCAGTTGGATTGCTGGGAGAAGTATCAGTAACCTCAGATATGAAAATGACATCATCCTTATGGCAGAAAGTGAAGAGGAACTAAAGAGCTTCTTGATGAAAGTGAAAGAGGAGAGTGGAAAAAGTTGGTTTAAAACTCAACATTCAGAAAACTGAGATCACGGCATCCAGTCCCATCACTTCATGGCAAATAGATGGGGAAACAGTGGAAACAGTGACAGACTTTATGTTTTTGGGCTCCAAAATCACCGCAGATGGTGACTGCAGCCATGAAATTAAAAGACACATGCTCTTTAGAAGAAAAGTTATGATCAACCTAGACAGCATATTGAAAAGCAGAGACACTACTTTGCCAAAAGAGGTCCATCTAGTCAAAGCTCTGTTTTTTCCAGTAGTCATGTATGAATGTGAGAGTTGGACTGTAAAGAAAGCTGAGCAGAGAAGAATTGATGCTTTTGAACTGTGGTGTTGGAGAAGACTCTTGAGAGTCCCTTGGACTGCAAGGAGATCCAACCAGTCCAACCTAAAGGAAATCAGTCTGAATATTCATGGGAAGGACTGATGCTGAAGCTGAAACTCCACTACTTTGGCCACCTGATGCAAAGAAATGACTTGTTAGAAAAAACCCTGATGCTGGGATAGATTGAAGGCAGGAGGGAAAGGGGAAGACAGAGGATGAAATGGTTGGATGGCATCACTGACTCAATAGACACGAGTTTGAGTAAACTCCAGGATTTGGTGTTGGACAGGGAGGCCTGGAGTGCTGCAGTTCATGGGGTCACAAAGAGCTGGATACAACTGAACGACTGAACTGAACTAGCTTGAAGACCCTTAATCTATTCTGAATATATTGTTGAACCATAGTGAATACTGAGCACCAAAGAACTGATGCTTTCAAATTGTGATTGCTGGAGAAGACTCCAGAGTCCCTTGCACAGCCAGCAGATCAAACCAGTCAATCCTAAAGGAAATCAACCCTCAATATACATTGGAAGGGGGCTTCAAAGGTGACTCAGCTGTATAGAATCTACTGCCCAGTGTAGGAGCTGCAGGAGACCTTCAGGAGTTCCCTCACTCTCTGGAGGAGGGAATTCAACCCACTCCAGTATTCTTGCCTACAGAATTCCATGGACAGAGGAACATTTTGGGCTACAGTCCATTGGGTCACAGAGAGTTGGATATGAATGAGCACATGCACCTGCATACAGGGGAAGGGCTGATTTTAAAGCTGAAGCTCCAATACTTTGGCCACCTGATGTGAAGAACTGACTCATTCAAAAAGACACTAATGCTAGGAAAGACTGAAGGCAGGAAGAGAAACAGGGGACTTCTCATCAGAAGAGGATGAGATAGTTGGATGGCATCACCAACTCAATGGACATGAGTTTGAGCAAACTCCAGGAGAAAGTGAGGGACAGGGAAGTCTGGTGTGCTGCAGTCTATGAGGTCGCAAAGAGTTAGATACCACTGAGTGACTGAACAACAATAACAACAGCAAAGATAATGTATCAAAGCACATTTGTACTGACAGCAAATAATAATGATTATATATACACATATACTCTATCTTAGCAAATAAACTGAAAATAATCAAGGAATTTGGTGATTTACGATTTAAAAATCTTATTACAGTTATGTTTGTTATATTTTCTAATGTATCAATGAATCAATGTCATTGAAATAAACAAATATCTTGGAATAAGTCAAATAAAATAATGTTTATTCTCTAAACTAAAATGCATGCACAGAATTAAACAGAAAGTGAAGAATGAGATGATGTTTTAAAAATAATAGGCTATATGTAAACCATACTAAGCAATTTAAAACCTTTGCCTATAATACAGGCCAATAATTTTTCAGAATGTCTTAATCATTTTTCTTTGCCTTGATTTCTTTCCTTACTTCTTTGAACATTCCTATTTAATATTAATCCTTTGATTAAGCTGCAAAATTACTGTGATTAGATAAATAGAAAATAAAACCTCAAACTAACAGATGTAATTATTTTACTTCTACTTGACCAACTCAATCACTTGGATCTGACAAAACAAGCTGTATCTTGTTATCAAAGTGCTAACATAAGTCAATTATTTTGTTATATATTTGATGATATTGGTTCGAATTTGCACACCTATAGATTTTAGCAAAATTTATAATAATCTTAACATCAGTTTTTATTTAATGACCTTCTCTCCCCACAATTGCTAAATGCATGTGGTTTTCTTTTTTCCACACTATAGGATTTTTCCTATTATCTTTTATAATTTTAATAGGTTTAGCCTTATCAACATAAAATGATCTTCATTAAGCGCTCAGTAAATTTTTGAACCTGACTACATTAAATGAGCAAAATCAGAACAAGTGCATTAAGAATTTTGAAATTTGAATTAATATTAGTATTAAGAAAGAATTGGCATATATCTCTCACTTTCTATTCACAGTTTTCAAGTGGAGGTCAGATATAAGATCCTGTCTCTCTGCATAGTAAAAAGGAAACTTTGCCATCAGTTTATGATCTAATTAGTCTATCTACCTATTTATTATGTGGGAGGCAGTTTGCCCGACAGTAGAGAAGTCAAAAGGAAAAAACAATTTGCAGAGTAACAGTCACTTCCTGTCCTTTCTCTGCTCCAGGCAACAGAAATGGGAATGAGGAGAAAAGCGCAAACTGACCCCTCTCAGGAGGAAAGAAAATCATTTTACACATCCAGTGAAACCCATTGTGTTTATCTATATCAAATTACTTTCACTTTATTCTGTAGTGGTTCAATAGAATCTGACTTTATATTTCTTTATTCTCCATGTTTCTGAATGGTTTTACTACTTTATATTATTTAAATTAACAGATGATGTTCTGAATTAAAAGTGTCTATAGATCTAACCGCTTTTACAAAAATGGATGTCAACTGAAACAAGACAAGGATGAACTATTAATCTATTCTAGACTGAGATAAGGGGGCCATCATGTGATTTGGACTTATCCAGGGAAGATTTAAGAATGTGCTAATGTTGCTGGATTGTCTGCTAAACTCAAGCAACTTTTACAGCCTGGAACAGATGGAAATGTTATTTAAATATATGGCTGTAGCCCAGAAATAAAATTAGTCCTAAGACTCAGCTTTGTTTTTATTGTGTGATTTTTAAGTTATGTGAGCACAAAGGGCCTCACTGCAGTGAGTTTTAATGTTTTACATGAGGTACTTCATCACATTTCTAAAACATGGGATATTTCAATTCAATTAAATGAATGTTAAAAGTTGTAACATTAATGTAAGGAACTCGCAGTTATACAGGTAGGTTGAGGAAATATAAAGTTATATGCAATTGAGTTTTGGTATTCTTGTAGCGTTTTCTTTCTTTAGCTACTTTATAGCTATGTATTCTGATAATGTGGATCAGCATTAGAGAGTTCTTTATCCCAAAATACTCATGCCTATGTAGTCTAATGGATCTTCTTCTGTGAATTCAGCTAATAATATTGAATATTTATCTTAAATATTAATTTAAATGTACTTCGAAGAGTTAGCTGGTGAGTACTTGGTTCTTAAGTTTCACATGTTAAATTCTTATTAAAAACAAAACAAAACAAACAAACAAACAAAAACAGACTATCCATTCATGGCTTGAAGAAAAATATGGAGTCTATGGCAGTCTGTGATTGCTTGTAGGAATTTAAAAGAAAATTTAAGTTTTTTGAAATTCACCTAAGAAAAGGTATTTGAGGGCTTTTAAAGTAAGGTTTTCAGCATTGGACATTGTTGACGTTTAATTTCTGCTTATATTTCAGAAGTATAATTAACATTAACATTTCAGGCATTTATTCTTGTACCATATATTGTGCAATGATCAAGTCTGGGGCATTCTGCAAGTGCCTCTCCATTGCACCACTGAAATGAAACTCTAACTCTAGCTGACAGAGTTTCACCTCATTTTTTAATATGTTTTATTATTGTACACATACTTTTATATTCTGAGAATATAATCTATGTGGTTTTAGGCATATAGTAAACTACATTCAAATATGAGGGGTTTAATGGTATATGTATCTTGCCAAGATATATGGCAGCTTGTAGTAGTAAATAAGCAATGTATTACATTTATAGAGGTGCTACTGCATTTCTATTGCACAAGTGTGTGTGTGTGTATGTGTGTGTGTGTGTGTGTGTGTGTGTGTGTGAGAGAGAGAGAGAGAGAGAGAGAGTTTTATTACTCCTGTTTCTGTTAAGGATCCAAATAACTGGATTGTATAATGAAGAAATGAAGTAAAAACTGTGGAATATCATATAAATCTGGTGTAGGCTGAATACAAATTTAAAGCAAATTCTAGCCTTATGTTTATGGTACCCATTAAGATATATAATTTTCACTCACAACACAGAACTTCAATTCACGACTTTGGAAAACTAGTAATAGCTGTGGCTAGAATATTTAGAGTCTCATACATCAAGTGTTTTGGAGAAAATATTATTTTTCATTTTTAAAAAATATCCAACCAAGGATTTTAAGGTTCTGATAAACACAATCTATAAAATTGTTTCCCACATTTCAAGTTTTGCCTTAATACATGAACTTAACAAAGAATTTCTGTGAGTGAGTTTGTTCACCTCAGGAAAATTGGTACAGGGCAAAACTGAGTATCTGAGAAAGCAAACCAGATCACTTAACACAATTCAGTGTTTTAGATTAGCTTGAAATGGAAGATGAAAAAACTTTTATTGCTGGTCAGAATATCAGTTAGTGTTTATGGTCAATAAAATACAAGGACACATCATGACATGTCCTTACTACTAATTTTGTCTTTGAAGTATTTCAAATAAATACATTTTAAAATAAAATAACCAAAAACATGCTGCTAAATATATATGGCTTTAGTTTGAGAGAAGACTGTGTGAAATAATATTCAAAATGATATCAGTCTTAATATATTGGTTTAAAAAGGGATAACACAAGATTAATTAAGTCAGTAAAGATGGAATCAGCACCAGATCTGTTTCTGCTCCTTAGTCTTTCAGTTCAGTTCAGTTGCTCAATCGTGTTTGACTCTTTGAGACCCCGTGAATTGCTGCACACCAGGCCTCCCTGTCCATCACCAACTCCCAGAGTTCACTCAAACTCACGTCCATTGAGTCATTGATGTCATCCAACCATCTTATCCTCTGTCGTCCCCTTCTCCTCCTGCTCCCAATCCCTCCCAGCATCAGAGTCTTTTCAATTGAGTCAACTCTTCCCATGAGGCAGCCAAAGTACTGCAGTTTCAGCTTTAGCATCAGTCCTTCCAAAGAACACCCAGGACTGATCTCCTTTAAAATGGACTGGTTGGATCTCCTTGTAGTCCAAGGGACTCTCCAACACCACAGTTCAAAAGCATCAGTTCTTCAGTGCTCAGCTTTCTTCACAGTCCAACTCTCACATCCATACATGACCACAGGAAAAACCGTAGCCTTGACTAGACGGGCCTTTGTTGGCAAAGTAATGTCTCTGCTTTTGAATATGCTATCTAGGTTGGTCATAACTTTCCTTCCAAGGAGTAGGCGTCTTCTAATTTCATGGCTGCAATCAACATCTGCAGTGATTTTGGAGCCCCCAAAAATAAAATCCGAACTGTTTCCTCTGTTTCCCCATCTATTCCCCATGAAGTGATGGGACCAGATGCCATGATCTTCGTTTTCTGTATGTTGAGCTTTAAGCCAACTTTTTCACTCTCCTCTTTCATCAAGAGGCTTTTTAGTTCCTCTTCACTTTCTGCCATAAGAGTGGTGTCATCTGCATATCTGAGGTTATTGATCTTTCTCCCGGCAATCTTGATTCCAGCTTGTGCTTCTTCCAGCCCAGCATTTCTCATGATGTACTCTGCATATAAGTTAAATAAGCAGGGTGACAATATACAGCCTTGACATACCCCCAATTGTTCCGTGTCCAATTCTATCTCTTGCTTCCTGACCTGCATACAGGTTTGTCAAGAGGCAGGTCAGGTGGTCTGGTATCCCCATCTCTTTCAGAATTTTCCACAGTTTATTGTGATCCACACAGTCCAAGGCTTTGGCATAGTCAACAGAGCAGAAGTAGATGTTTTTTTTATGGAACTCTCTTCCTTTTTCCATGATCCTGCGGATGTTGGCAATTTGATTTCTGGTTCCTCTACCTTTTTTGAAACCAACTTGAACATCTAGAAGTTCACGGTTCACATATTGCTGAAGCCTGGTTTGAGAATTTTGAGCATTATTTTACTAGCATGTGAGATGAGTGCAATTGTGAGGTAGTTTGAGCATTCCTTGGCATTGCCTTTCTTTGGGATTGGAATGAAAACTGACCTTTTCCAGTCCTGTGGCCACTGCTGAGTTTTCCAAATTTGCTGGCATATTGAGTGTGGCACTTTTACAACATCATCTTTCAGGATTTGAAATAACTCAATTGGAATTCTGTCACCTCCACTAGCTTTGTTCGTAGTGATGTTTTCTAAGGCCCACTTGACTTCACAGTCCAGGATATCTGGCTCTCGGTGAGTGATCACACCATCGTGTTTATCTGATGATCTTCATGATCATCGTGGTCATGAAGATCATTTTTGTGCAATTCTTCTGTGTATTCTTGTCACCTCTTCTTAATATCTTCTGCTTCTGTTAGGCCCATACCATTTCTGTGCTTTATCGAGCCCATCTTTGCATGAAGTGTTCCCTTGGTATGTCTAGTTTTCTTGAAGAGATCTCTAGTCTTTCCCATTCTGTTGTTTTCCTCTATTTCTTTGCATTGATAGTTGAGGAAGTCTTTATCTCCCCTTGCTATTCCATGGAACTCTGCATTCAGATGCTTATATCTTTCCTTTTCTCTTTAGTTTTTAATGTATACATAAAAGAAGAATTCAATATACTGTTTCCTACTTCTGTTTTTAAAAAATCATCAGTTTCTACTCATAATATGTGACATGGTATTGCAAAACTTGGACAGTAACTGCAGATCCAGAGAGAAGAAGCAGACTTTATTGTTAGAATCAGAAATCAACCGGGCAGTTCTGTAATTTTCACTGTAATGGAATTAATTCTATTTTCCTTTATTTTTTTAAATATGCCTTCATGAAAAACTAATTAATTAGATTTCTTTAATTTATTTGGGTCTTAATTACATGCTTCATTTTCTAAGTGCAGAAAATCTTACCAATCTTACTTTAAAAACTATCTTAAGGATCCAAATCGTCTAAATTGAAAGCACAGAACTAATCTATTGGATTTTTACATAACATGTAAATTATTCAAAACGTTGCACATATTAAAAAACCATGTGCATGCATGCACACTAAGGTACTTCAGTCATGTTCAACTCTTTGTGATCCCATGGACTGTTCCCTGTAAGGCTCCTCTGTCCATGGGATTCTCCAGGCAAGAATACTGGAGTGGGTTGCCATGCCCTCCTCCAGGGGGTCTTCCCAACACAGGGATGGAACCCAGGTTTCTTATGTCTACTGCATTTGCAGTTGGGTTCTTTACCA
>SJYQ01000479.1:258934-270338 GCA_006410935.1 Redunca redunca
TTACTGTCATATATATATATTGCCTTTTGACTTAATACTACTGTGTATTTAATGACCCTCATAATGTCTATTCATATTAACTTGTTAAATGTTAATGACACATCAAATGAGGAATAAGTCATATTGTATTAAGAAATTTGAGGTGCTCTTTGTAAGACAATTTAGTTTTATTAAAGAATTTGAAATAATCTTCTCAGGTACCTAATAAATTTTGGGTGAGGTAAGAACAGAGTTATTTTTCTCCCAAAGTATGTTTCTCCCATGCTGTATGTATTCTATAGGTTTGTGAATGTATGACTTGAGACATCCAGCTCTTACAATAAGACAATGCACATATCCTAGAAAATGTTCATTTAGAGGATGTATAAAAATGCTTACTGAAATCCGTAAAACAAATTTAAAGTACTTTTATTATTGAGTTAATGAAAGAAATTAAGGCAAATCTTTCAGAGGCCTACAGGAGACATTTTTCTAGAAACATAAGCTTTGGTCCATCTCGTCAAATCTATGGTTTTATCAGTAGTCATGGATGGATGTGACAGTTGGACCAAAAAGAAAATTGAATGCCAAAGAACTGCTGCTTTTGAACTGTGGTGTTGGAGAAGACTCTTGAGATTCCCTTGGACTGCAAGGAGATCAAACCAGTCAATCCTAGAGAAAATCAGTCCTGAATATTCATTGAAAGGACTGCTGCTGAAGCTGAAGCTCTAATACTCTGGACACCTGATGTGAAGGACTGACTCACTGGAAAAGACCCTGATGCTGGGAAAGATTGAAGGCAGAGGAGAAGGGGATGACAGAGGATGAGATGTTTGGGTGGCATCACCTGCTTGATGGACATGAGTTTGAGCAAACTCTGGGAGTTGGTGATAGACAAGGAAGCCTGGCGTGCTGCAGCCCATGGGGTCACCAAGAGTCAGACACGACTACGCAACTGAACTGAAACCTGCCCTAGAGAGGATGAAGATTTCCGTTAACTGAGAGGATGTTTTGAAAAGTTTGTGAGGTTGAAAGCCAGGGTCTGATGTCTGCACAAAGGGGATGAAGCTGACAAGTCCAATATTTATCTAAATTCCTAAAAGGCCATGAAACTCTGAAGCAGAAAAAGGGGGAAATAACCCTCAGGAAACACAGAGAAAGAAGGAAATCTACCTCAGCCACACTCAGGATGGATGGGGAAATAGCCCTTTAAATATTTATGCTGTAGCAGCAACAGCAGTAAGTTTGGGTCCACGCAGATTCAACGACTGGATTTTATCTCATTTTTCTAGTTTCTTTGAGAGATACAGAAACTGAGACACAGAGAGGAGGAAACAACAAGAGTAACTACAACATGACTTTAAAGCTAAGTATTTAAAATATTTAAAAATAGTTAACAATTATAATATTGCCTAGATCTTGATGAAAGAAACATGTATAAATTGTTCACATTTGTTGTGAGAGACAATATGCAATCAAGGATTTTAAGGGTTCTGACAAATAGAATCTATAAAATTATTATCTTGAAGTTTTCTCAATATTTGATTTATGTTCTTTGAATGAATAGTATCAAATGAATGCAAGTTTGGGGTTGCATGCACTTTGCATGTTGTTAAGATGAAATAATATCCCTAGGGTAGGATTATTCAACACATATTTTAAGGTGTACAGGATTTGTTTGAGCATTTTGATGTTTCTGAAAAAGTCATAACTTACTGATGCCATTTCTTAGAACTTGAAAGACAAAATACAGATTTTGTAATGAGAAAAAGAAAAATAATAATAAGGTCTTGGGGAAGATAACAAAGATAAAAGAAAAGTTCAACCATTTGTTCTTTCTTAAAATGTTCAAAAAAAAAAAAAAGAAGAGTAATTAATTTTTACCTAAAAGAGTAGAAAAAAAGACTGTCCTTTCCTGAAAATGGCAGGAGAACAAGAAAGATAAATTACAAAGTAAACATAAAGCAGATGAGAACATTACTCAAACCTAATGCTCCCTGATAGCTCAGTTGATAAAGAATCTGCGTGCAACACAGGAGACCCAGGTTCAATTCCTGGGTCAGGAAGATCTGCTGGAGAAGGGTTAGGCTACCCAGTCCAGTATTCTTGGGCTTTCCCTGTGGCTCAGCTGGTAAAGAATCTGTCTGCAATGTGGGAGACCTGCGTTTGATCCCTGGCTTGGAAAGATACCCTGGAGAAGGGAAAAGCTACCCACTCCAGTATTCTAGCCTGGAGAATTCCATGGACTGTATGGGGTCCCAAAGAGTCACGTGACTGAAAGACTTTCACTTTCAATGTTTTTGTAAGCAATGCAGAAATGAAGTTTTTAGAAGAAGCAAAGAGCACACGTATTGATTTTCAATAGGCTCCTAAGGTGTGAAGTTGTAGTAGTCAGAGCACGATCAAATCAGAAATGTACTGCCTTGCTTGAAATCTCAATTCCTTTAAATACTGTTTAGTCCCTCATTTGATTCATTTTTTATATCTTCCGTTCCCAAGTCACACCCCATGTGTTGAAATTTTAGAGGAACAATCTGACAGTCTTTTTCACCCAGTTCAAAAATAATTAGGATTTAGACACTATTTTAAAAATTACGACCGAATTATTCATTATGATAAAAGCTCACTGGCAAACATGTTTTATGTCTGGAGGATTTAGTCATTCTTCACTATTAACTTAAACAGATGCTTCCTTCCTGATACAGACATAGCTGGAAACCATAGCCTTTTCCTGAATGCATAGGTCCATTTTGTGTTGGAAACTTGTATGTATCATTAGTCTTACTGGGTAGACCAATTGGTAAAACTGGGTAGGAAAATATCCTAATAGTAGTGTTGCTGTTGCTAAGTAATGTTCAGTTGCTAAGTAATGTTTGATTCTTTGCGATCCCATAGACTACAGCATGCTAGGCTCTTCTGTCCTCCACTATCTCCTGGAGTTTGCTCAGACTCATGTCTGTTGAGTCGGTGATACCATCCAACTATCTGATCCTTTGTCACCCCCTTCTCCTCCTGCCCTCAATCTTTCCCAGTATCAGGATCTTTTCCAGTGAGTCAACTTTTCATATCCAATGGCCAAATTATTGGAGCTTCAGCTTTAGCATCAATCCTTCCAATGAATATTCAGGGTTGTCTTCCTGAATGATTGACTGGTTTGATCTACTTGATGTCCAAGGGACTCTCAAGAGTCTTCTCTAATACTACAATGTGAAAGCATCAGTTCTTCCACAATCAGCCTTCTTTATGGTCCAACTCTCACATCTGTACGTGGCTACTGGAAAAACCATAGCTTTGATGGTATAGAGATTTGTAAAAAATGATGTATCTGGTTTCAACACAATGTCTAGGTTTGTCATACTTTTTCTTCCAAGGAGCAAGTATCTTTTAATTTCGTGACTCTAGTCAAATCCACAGTGATTTTGGAGCTCAAGAAAATAAAATCTGTGACTGTACAGACACACATACTTTTAAACTAATCAATATTCAGATCTTGTTATCCACATATACTCCTATAATGCTGATTTGTTTCTAACATTGAGTCTTCCAGAAGAAAACTGCTATATTGCCGTGGTGCTTTGCACCCAGATGTGAAGATATGCAGTGCACCAAAAAAGTGGAAGAATTCCAAAAATTAATGTCTGTCAGCAAAATTACTTTTAGCAAAAATACAAAGCTCTCACATTTAGTTTATTAAGAGTTCCTATTTTATGGATTATATTATTCCAGTTTTACAGTTAAAAAAAAAACAAATATATAGAGAGGGAAGAAACTTTACAGGTTATATAGCTATTAAGTAGTATAAGCAGATTTTGAATACAAGCCTGTTTAACTCAACTGTATATTTCCCTATATTCTGCTAATCTTAAAAAGTATCTAAAAAGAATGGATATATGTATATGTATAACTGAATCACTTTGCTATACACCTGAAACTAAAACAACATTATAAATCAACCATACAGAAACAAAATCAAAATTAAAAAGGAAATATACAGTAATATCTTATAAAAGAAAAAAAAGAGTTGCTATTATAATTATTGTTTCATGTTTAGTAATTATCATTACCTATAGTTAAAGCTATGGATTTCTAGTAGTCATGTATGGATGTGAGTGTTGGCCCATAAAGAAGGCTGAGAGTTGAAGAATTGATGCTTTCAAACTGTGGTGTTGGAGAAGACTCTTAAGAGCCCCATGGATTTCAAGAAGTCAATCCTATAGGAAATCACCCCTGAATATTCATTAGAAGGACTGAAGCTGAAGCTGAAGCTCCAATACTTTGGCCACCTGATGTGAAGAACTGACTCACTGGAAAAGACCCAGATGTTGGGAAAGATTGGAGGCAAGAGAAGAAGGGGATGACAGAGGACAAGATGGTTGGATGGCATCACTGACTCAATGGAAATGAGTTTAAGCAAACTCCAGGAGATGGTGAAGGACCTGGAAGTCTGGTGTGCTGCAGTCCATGAGGCTGCAAAGAGTAAGACACGATTGAGTGACTTAATAACAACAACAGCAACAGTACCTATAGTATGTTCAAATTGTCTTGACTAATTATGTAATATCCATAAGTGTAATGAAATTCCAATGAAAAATAAATTCTAAACACTTAAAAATTCCAAAACTAAGTATATAAAACCTGAAATTCTCAGTTGCATAAATAGATTGAAGAAAATGAGGGAATTGGGGCTTTCCTGGTGCCTCAATCGGTAAAGAATCTGCCAGCAATGCAGACCTAGTTTCGATTCCTGAGTTGTGAAGATCCCCTGGAGAAGGAAATGTTAGCTCACTCCAGCGTTCTTGCATGGGAAGTTTCATGGACAAAGGACAGAAGAACCTGGAGGACTTAGAGTCCACGGGGTCATAAGAGTTGGACATGACTTAGCGACTAAACCACAGAGGGTAATAGATAATGGATGGGAAATATATAGAAAAGGACAAAGAAAAAGGGGGTATGATGAAAACATTTGAAATTTGTGATTGAAGCTGAAGGATAAGAGAGAGATGAGAGAGAGTCAATATTTGAGAATTTTCTAAAAGTGATAAAAGATTGCATGCTGCGGATACCAGACACATTATGAACCTCAACCAGGATTAATGAAAGAAACCACAGCAATCAAAAATCAGAATCCAGAAGGCAGAAGATTAGAGACCAAAGGCATACTTAATCCTACTTTATTTTTTTTTAATTTTTTGAGTGTGAAACTACCATAGAATTTTAATTGTTAAATACATTTCTCATTGCTACTCCTAGATGAATGATAATTTGACAAAGTAGGTAATTAGTATACTTTTCAAAATTGTCTTATTTCACCAACTCTAGCCTTGGACCTCTGTATCTTTTTGTGTGTAAGGATTAATTTGATTAAGAAAAGCACAGTCTGGAGCATATCTGAGGTCCACGCTGTACAGTCTGAAGATCAGGGCAGAGTGTCCCAGTGTGCTTGCGCTCTGGGGAGGACCCTCTTCCTGGCTCACAGCTGTCACCTTCTTGCTGTGTCTTCATGTAGTAAAAGGCGAGGAATTTCACTTGAGCTTTTTTTATAAAGGCACTAATTCCATACATAAAGCCTTTCTGCTCATGAGCTAACTATATTCCAAAGGCCTTCATTTCCTAATACAGAAACTTCGAAGCTTAAGATTTTAACACACAAATTTAAGGAGGACTAAAGCACTCAGACCATGTTTGGTTAAAAAAAAAAAAAAAAAAAGTTGCCAAAAAGTAGCCTTTTAAACATAGCTTTGGATTCATAATTTTTGTCCTACATCACTTTTCTGGAATTGTTATAACTGGGTAATCATTGGCATTAAGGTTACCATTAATGACCCATTTTTAGATCTTTTTAAAATTTGAGAGATGTCAAACTGAATGAATTTAATTAAGAAAAAGATTAAACTGCAAAGAAATGGAACTTCATTTTATATATAATATTCACATATTAAGCTCATTGACATTTTGCCTCAGATTTTAATGGACACCAGATATCCTAGCACTTTTAATCAAGGTTCAATTGTAATTGAGAAATATACACTTCTGGGATTGTATTGCTTTACTCAAAGAAGACTTAACAATTTAAATTAAAGGTATCATGAGAGCTAAGGTCATGAGCAGGAAACTCAGAGGCTAAGCAGAAACTCAAGCAGTATTTTTCATAGCTCTGCTGTATTGGGGATGAAAAGTATGGTTCAGTTACCAAAGAGAAAAGGTTTGGGTAGACTAAATGGATTTTGAAATAAATGATGAGAGTTTGATCATATATTCTGATGGGAAATCAACCAAATAATTAATTAATTAATTTTGATCTCAAACAAACAAAATCCAGGCAGATTTTAGGCCTAAATGCAAAAGCCAAAGCAATAAATCTTTAGAACATAACATACAAATGGGTGTAACTGTCAACTGGAGGTGAAAGGTACTCAGAATTATGTGGCATCAGAGATATGCAAACAAAATGAAATATGACTGCACAACATTAGAATGACAAAAATTTTAAATACTAACAAATATGAAATCTGAAGTCTCATGAACTCCTGCCAGAAGTAAATACTAGTACCAACATTATGGTAATATGTTGGAGGTGTTTTTTTATACTTCTCAATATAAATTATATGTCTTGATAACAAAACTATATTTTGGGAAAAGGAAAATATTTCCAAACTTTTAAAGCAATCTTGCCACAGCCAACAACTACTTAAATGACTGAGGACTTTTCTTTTCTCTAAATAACACCTGTTACCAGAATTTTGAAGTTAAAATTAAGTATGTAATATTCCTCCTCCAATTCTGCTTGAAATTTCTGAATTCTTTAAAAAAAATTCTGATTCTTGTCTCAGATATGTACCAAGTGTGCCCCTCTTAATGGGCAAAATTAAGACTCTGGACATCCTTAATCTTTGAATTATATTTCATTATTTTATATATCAAGTTTTCTTGTGCTCTGGACTTTTCTACATTGTCTACATCAAATTAAGAGAAAAATGGCAACCCACTCTAGTATTCTTGCCTGGAGAATCCCAGGGACAGAGGAGCTTGGTGGAATGCCATCTATGGGGTCGCACAGAGTCGGACATGACTGAAGTGACTTAGCAGCAGCAGCTACATCAAGTTAGGACAGTCTTCTCTTTTATCATGGTGAGGGCACTCTTGGATCTTCTATTTAAACTTCTGCAGAGTGATGACATAGTAAATTGGAAGGAATATCAACAGAGCAGGATATAGGGATATGAAGTTGCTCTGATACAAATAAGATACAATACAAAAGTCGATATAACTAATCTAATCAAGATGATCAGGCAAAACACATTTCAACTCTGTAAGCAAATCATAAAGTATGTTAATCCAAAGTTTTCTGGAATATTGTATACAATTGTATTGTATACAATATGAGAAAGTGAAGTGAAAGTCACCCAGTCATATCCGACCCTTTGCGACCCCATGGACTGTTGCCTTCCAGGCTCCTCTGTCCATGGAACTCTCCAGGCAAGAATACTGGAGTAGGTTTCCATTTCCTTCTTCAGGGGATCTTCCTGATCCAGGGATCAAATCCAGGTCTCCCACATTCCAGATGGAGACTTTACTATCTGAACCTCTTGACTGAAATTATTATTTAGGAGATTAATCCATATTAGCTATACTTAACATCAAATATTCTATTACTACTGCTAATGCAAAAAGTGGCAGGGGTGATCAGCAGGCTGAAATATGCTAACACACAAGGCTTCAGAGACAGCCAATTTAAGCTCTTATTCATCCAAGGGGAAATAAATATTCCAAGGAAAAGAAATGTACTTTTTCTCTCTGCCTTGAGTATATTCATGCTCAACGAAGGCAGATTCTCTTTCAATGTCATTATTATCATAATAATTAGTTTAGGTATCTGTAGTTAGATTTTTCTGAGAATATATTGAGTAATGGTAGAAATGAATGGCCATTATGATAAACGATGGAAGTTTTATGGACAATAACTTTGCCTAGGATTAGAGAAGTTCTTCTAAATAAAATCCAAACTTTCATCATGATTTTATTAGTTTCTTCCACATTTTTCTGGTCTTTTACTGATCTCTAATCTTAAGAATGACCTAGAATCTTCACGTTAAGATTAAAAAAGTTTGGGAAACTATAGTGTTGTAAAATTACTTTTGATGTAGCCTCAGATCCATATATAACCCTGGGTATCTATTGATAATTGTAACACACTTCACTGCATCTGAAAGATCCCTTTGTAAAATAAAAAAGTTTTCCAAATTACTGCTTAATACTTCAGCAGTAAACTGAGAAGTAGTAAAATGAGCTGACAGAATAGTTAAGAATTGTTAAGAGATAATGCCATGAACATGTAGCCTAGTCCTCACACTCTCTTAAACAGACCTGAGCATTTAGCTAAAGTGACCTAGTCATATTTCTGAATTTGGCTATAAACAGATTTTTTTCCCCAAAATTAACTCAACAGGCAATAAGCTAAAATTTTCAAGGACATGAGTCACCATTCAAGGAAAAAAAAACAAACATCAAAATGAATCAAAGTAAAAAAGAATTTATCTTTATGCCATCTAGTAAATAAACCTGGGATAGTCAGACTGGCGAAATTAAATCAACCAAAATCAGAGCAAAAGGATTTATCTACAAAGAAACAAAATGAATATGTAGATAAAGTTCCTTGGACTCACAATGAACTGTTCTCCCTCTAAGGAGCAGCACATGGTATTTATTCTAGAACAGTGACTAATGCATAATGCTTACCCTTATTTTCCAAATGAGAAATATTATAGTCATTTCTCCATCATGGTAAGGTTGCTATGTCTTCTTCAGTGTCTCTTCTCTTTCTGTTGCAACAACAGAGAATATATTTAATTAGTCTTATTTTCAACCTCCAAGAATTGTTTTTCAGTAACTCATTGGTTATTTTAATAGTTTTTTTTTTTCTTGTGTAGATACCATATATATCAAGGTCCCTCTGCAGCTACTAACTAGAATTCTTTAAAATTCTCTTCTATTTCATAAATTATCTTTGTACACTGCATTTGTCCTCTCAAATGAATTATTAAAATTATTTACTTACAAGTCTCTTTACTTTCACTCCATATGTAGTTTGTTGTTCATAAGGCAACTAAAGTGAACTTTCACAGAACACAATACACATGATGATACTTTCCAGTTCAAGCCGAGTGGTGATCTTCCATTATATGTCAACTAAAATACTAATCCTTGATCTTAGCCTACAAATCCCTTTTTGACATTATTTCTGGTCAGAGCACCAATCACATGACTACAACCCTTGCCTCTATTTTAAACCCTCTGGTTCCATTCCTTTTTTTTCAAACGTTTAAGCACATTTCTCCCCTGGTTCTGGCATTTGTTGCTTTTTCCGTGTAGAATAAACTTGCCCTCATATCTTTACTTGTCTCAGCTCCTCCAAATTTCTATTCAAATCTCCTCTCAACTTAGAGGGTTTTAACTTTGACTTTACATAAATCTTTGCCAATGCATTTGCCCCTCACAATTCCATGTTTTATATTGCTTCATCAAAACTAATATTATTGGGGATTTCCCTGTTGGTCCATGGTTAAGACTTTGCTCTACCAAAGCAGGAATGCAAGGGATAGAGTTCTGATTCCTGGTTATGGAATCTAAGATCCCACATGCTGTGAAACATGACCAAAATATTTTTAAAAAGCAAAACAAACTAATATTATCGTTATGGACACCAATAACAAAGAAAGGCGATGCCAAAGAATGCTTAAACTACCGAACAATTGCACTCATCTCACATGCTGGTAAAGTAATGTTCAACATTCTCCAAGCTAGGCTTCAGCAATACGTGAACCGTGAACTTCCTGAATATCAAGCAGATTTTAGAAAAGACAGAGGAACCAGACATCAAATTGCTAACATCTGCTGGATCATGGAAAGCAAGAGAGTTCCAGAAAAACATCTATTTCTGCTTTATTGACTATGTCAAAGCCTTTGACTGTGTGGATCACAATATACTGTGGAAAATTCTGAAAGAGATGGGGATACCAGACCACCTGACCTGCCTCTTAAGAAACCTATGTAGGTCAGGAAGCAACAATTAGAACTGGACATGGAACAACAGACTTGTTCTAAATAGGAAAAGGAGTACATCAAGGCTGTATATATATATATATTTTTTTTTTAAGTTTTATTTTAACTTTAGTTTACTTTACAATACTGCATTGGTTTTGCCAAACATTGACATGAATTCACCACGAGTGTACATGCGTTCCCAAACATGAATCCCCTCCCACCTCCCACCCTATAACATCTCTCTGGGTCCTCCCCATGCACCAGCCCCAAGCATCCTGCATCCTGCATTGGACATAGACTGCTGATTCGTTTCTTACATGATAGTATACATGTCTCAATGCCCTTCTCCCATATCATCCCATCCTCTCCCTCTCCTCCAGAGTCCAAAAGTTCACTCTACAGATCTGAGTTTCTTTTGTTGTCTCCCATACAGGGTCATCATCACCAAGGCTGTATATTGTCACCCTGCTTATTTCAATTATATGCAGAGTACATCATGAGAAACACTGGACTGGCAGAAGCACAAGCTAGAATCAAGATTGCCAGGAGAAATAGCAATAACCTCAGATATGCAGATGACACCACCCTTATGGCAGAAAGTGAAAAAAATAAAAAAGCCTCTTGATGAAAGTGAAAGAGAAGAGTGAAAAAGTTGGCTTAAAGCTCAATATTCAGAAAATGAAGATCATGGCAACTGGGCCCATCACTTCATGGGAAGTAGATGGGAAAACAGTGGAAACAGTATAAGACTTTATTTTTTGGGGCTCCAAAATCACTGCAGATGGTGATTGTAGTTATGAAATTAAAAGATGCTGTGGTCCACTGGAGAAGGGAATGGCAAGCCACTTCAGAATTCTTGCCTTGAGAACCCCATGAACAGTAAGAAAAGGCAAAATGATAGGATACCAAAAGAGGAACTCCCCAGGTCATTAGGTGCCCAATTTGCTACTGGAGATCAGTGGAGAAATAACTCTGGAAAGAATGAAGGGATGGAGCCAAAGCAAAAACAATACCCAGCTGTGGATGTGACTGGTGATAGAAGCAAGATCCGATGCTGTAAAGAGCAATATTGCATAGGAACCTGGAATGTCAGGTCCATGAATCAAGGCAAATTGGAAGTGGTCAAACAAGAGATAGCAAGAGTGAACGTCAACATCTAGGAATCAGCGAAATAAAATGGCCTGGAATGGGTGAATTTAACTCAGATGACCATTACATCTACTACTGCGGGCAGGAATCACTCAGAAGAAATGGAGAAGCCATGATGGTCAACAAAAGAGTCCGAAATGCAGTACTTGGATGCAATCTCAAAAATGACAGAATGATCTCTGTTCGTCTCCAAGGCAAACCATTCAATATCACAGTTATCCAAGTCTATGCCCCA
>SJYQ01000479.1:273346-283591 GCA_006410935.1 Redunca redunca
TATATATATATATAAAATGTATGTATAATTTTTTTATTTTATTTTACTTTACAATACTATATTGGTTTTGCCATACATCAACATGAATCCTCCACAGGTGTACATGTGTTCCCAACCCTGAACCCTCCTCCCACCTCCCTCCCCATACCATCTCTCTGGGTTGTCCCAGTGCACCAGCCCCAAGCATCCTGTATCCTGCATTGAACCTAGACTGGTGATTAGTTTCTCATATGATATTATACATGTTTCAATGCCATTCTCCCAAATTATCCCACCCTCTCCCTCTCCCACAGAGTCCAAAAAACTGTTCTATACATCTGTGTCTCTTTTGCTGTCTCGCACACAAGGTTATCATTACCATCTTTCTAAATTCCATATACATGCGTTAGTATACTGTATTGGTGTTTTTCTTTCTGGTTTACTTCACTCTGTATAATTGGCTCCAGTTTCATCCACCTCATTAGAACTGATTCAAATGAAGGGAGGGTTAGATTAGTTACAAATATATATTGGAAACTGCATGGCAATGACTAAACATGTTTTTAAAGTAAAATTGATTTTTTAAGAGAGGGGAAAAAATCAAATCGTTGCATAAAAAAGTTAACACAATGTTTTTTTTTTCTCACTGTATCCCTTTAATTTGAATATTTTAGCCAATAGAGTGATATATATGTGTGAAATGAATGTTTATGAGTGGCTAAGTTACATGAAATTTGATCAGCTCTGAATGCTATGAATACACTTGTCAGATTTTCAGAAAGATTAAAATGGCTGAAAATGAACTAAATATTAGTGTTGAATATGTAAACAATTAATAAACATAAACTTCAATTAAGTAGAGCTGAGAGAACAGAAAAAGAGCTCTCATGACCTGTAAGGATAGCAAAGCCAAAGAGGAAGAAGAAACACTTCTTTTCTAGGCAAAGACTCAGCCAATGAAGAGCCAAGGATTCCATTTATATGGCCCTCCCAACTTACCTTGTGCTTCCCTTGTGGTTCAGACTGTAAAGAATCCACCTGCAATGAGGAAGACCTCATTTGATCTCTGGGTTGGGAAGACCCCCTGGAGAAGGGAACAGCTACCCACTCCAGTATTCTGGCCTGGAGAACTCTATAACGGGCTATATGGTCAAAGAATCTTAAAAGAGTGTATTTATGTGTATGTATGACTGATTCATTTTGCTATACAGCAGAAACTAACACAACATTGTAAATTAACTATACTCCAAAGAAAATTAAAAAAAAAAAAAAAAGAAAAGTTCTTTTTCCCTGCATGGAATTTGCATGTGGCTTGGGATGGTTGCATAACTGAATGGTAATTCTGTTGTTTTGCCTGCAGTGTGGGAGACCTAGGTTTGATCCCTGGGTTGGGAAGATTCCCTGGAGAAGGAAAAGCCTACCCACTCCAGTATTCTGGCCTGGAAAATTCCATGGTCTATATAGGATCACAAAGAGTTGGACACAACTGAGTGACTTTCACTTCCACTTCATTTCCTGAGCAACTCATCTTTGCTGAAGAAATATCTGGAAGTCTGTTTGTCTGAGATCAATAACTTTCAAAAACTGTTTTCCTTTTATAAAGAAATTAATGCAAGTATCTTACACACACATACATGAAACCGTACAAAGTGACTTGCTTACAGCAAGAAAAACAAGATTACTTTTCCAACTTTTTTTTTGTCGAGGTCATAATTGTAGCAAGAACAATTGTGCCTTTATTTAAGGTCACTCATCAATTTAATTTCTTAAATCAAAATTTTATTTTTTATAATAAAAATGTAGTTATCATAATTGAAGATCAATATTTCACAGTTATATATATCTTGAATTTTGTCAAAGCACTCAATTAACTGCAGGAAATTGTTTTCCTTTGACAGCACCATTTAAGTGTTTTTTTCATTTACATGTCTAACANTTTTCCTTTACATGTCTAACACTGTAATTCTACAAGATGAAATTAGTTTTCAAAACTGGAATGAGATAATTATGCTTGTGCTGAATTCCTTTTACAAAACATAAACCTCTTAAATAGTTCTGTAAATAATTTCAAAATAATGAGATTAGTCTATTACAAAAATATGCCCATAACTTACCACTGATTTAATAAATATATATGTATATCAGTCATCAAAGCACTACAGTTAGCATTCTATATACAAAATAACTGGTTACAATTAGACTTTCTTTTGTCATCTTATCCTTTAAATTGGTGTCTATTTTTTCTTCTATCTCATTTTCTATGAAATTCACATAGCACATTAAATTGTCTAAGAACAAAATTTCAGTTCAGTCTCTCAGTTGTTTATGATTCTTTGCGAACGCATGGACTGCAGCACGTCAGGCTTCCCTGTCCTTCACGAATTCCCAGAGCTTACTCAAATGCATGTCCATCGAGTCAGTGATGCAATACAATGATTTCATCCTCTGTCATCCCCTTTACCTCCTGTCTTAGATTTTTCCCAGCATCAGGTGGGAAAATTTTTCCAATAAGTCAGTTCTTTGCATCAGGTGGCCAAAGGAAGCACCAGTCCTTCCAATGAATATTCAGGACTATTTCCTTTACAATTGACTGGTTTGATATATTTGCAGTCCAAGGAACTCTCAAGAGTCTTCTCCAACACCACATTTCTAAAGCATCAATTCTTCTGTGCTCAGCTTTTTTGTGGTCCAACTCTCACATCCACATATGACTACTAAAAAACCACAGTTTTGACTAGACAAAACTTTGTTGGCAAAGTAATGTCTCTGCTTTTAATACGCTGTCTAGGTTCATCAAAGCTTTTCTTTCAAGGAGCAAGCATCTTTTAATTTGATGGATGCAGTCACAATCTGCATTAATGTTGGAGCCCAAGAAAATAAAGTCTGTCACTCTTTCCACTGTTTCCCCATCTATTTGCCATGAAGCAATAGGACTGGATGCCATAATCTTCATTTTTTGAATGTTGAGTTTTAAGCCAGCTTTTTCACTGTTTCACTTTCATCCAGAGGCTATTTAGGTCCTCTTTGCTTTCTGCCATAAGGGTGACATCATCTGTGTATCTGAAGTTATTGATATTTCTTCCAGAACCTTGATTCCAGCCTGTGCTTCATCCAGACTGGCAATTTTCATGATGTAATCTACATAGAAGTTAAATAAGCAGGGTGACAATATGCAGCCTTGAGGTACCCCTGTTCCAATTCGGAACCAGTCAATTGTTCCATGTCCATCCAGTTTGAACTATTGCTTCTTGACTTGCATACAGATTTCAGGAAGCAGGTAAGGTGGTCCAGTATTCCCATCTCCATATGAATTCTCCAGTTTGTTGTGATCCACATATTCAAAAGTTTTGGCATAGTCAATGAAGCAGAATTATGCTTTTCTGGAATTCTCTTGCTTTTTCAATGATCCAGTGCATGTTGGCAATTTGATCTCTGGTTCCTCTGTCTTATGTAAATCCAGCTTGAACATCTGGAAATTCTCAGTTCATGTACTATTGAAGCCTCGCTTGGAGTACTATTGAAGCCTTGCTTGGAGAATTTTCAGCATTACTTTGCTAGCGTGTGAGATGAGTGCAATTGTTTCAACATTCTTTGGCATTCCATTTCTTTGGGATTGGAATGAAAAGTGACCTTTTCCAGTCCTGTGGCCATTGTTGAGTTTTTCCAATTTGCTGACATATTGAGTGCAGCACTTTCACAACATCATCTTTTAGGATTTGAATAGCTCAGCTGGGATTCTGTTACCTCCACTAGCTTTGTTCGTAATGATGCTTCCTAAGTCCCACTTGACTTTAGACTCCAGAATGTCTGGCTCTAGGTGAGTGATCACACCATCATGATTATCTGGGTCATGAAGACGTTTTTGTACAGTTCTTCTGTGTATTCTTGCCACCTCTTCTTAAAATCTTCTGTTTCTGTTAGGTCCATGCCATTTCCGTCCCTTTTTGTGCCCATCTTTGCATGAAATGTTCCGTTTGTATCTCTAATTTTCTTGAAGAGATCTCTAGTTTTTCCCATTCTATTGTTTTCCTCTATTTCTTTGTACTGATTACTGAGGAAGGCTTTCTTATCTCTCCTTGATATTCTTTGGAACTCTGAATTCAGATGGGTATATCTTTCCTTTTCTTCTTTGCCTTTTGCTTCTCTTTTGTCAGCTATTTGTAAGGCCTCTTCAGACAACCATTTAGCCTTTTTTGATTTCTTGTTTTGGGGCATGATTTTGATCACTGCCTCCTATACAACGTCATGAACGTGCATTCATAGTGTCATCTTGACCCACATTTATTGATTTAAGCTTTTAAAACTCCAATAAACGCCTTCATTTTAGTAATATATTGATAAGAGATAGTCTATATTTGGACCATTGTCACTTTGCATTTCCAGGCTTTTTTCCAGTCTCTAATTTTTCAATATATACTAAACCTTCCAATTTCAGAACTTAGGAGAATGGGTTGCTTTTTTCTTTTTTTTAATTCAGAAAAATTGGTACTGGAAAGGTCATAAATGAATATGTCTATAAGTAAATTTTATAAATCAAATTTTNTTAACACATAATACTTAATCTGAAATTTTGAAATTGCAGTTCTACATAATTATTAGATGATCCTTTTCAACTGTTGGCATATATTCTTCATCTAATTTGCTCATTTTTTCAAATGTCTTCTAAATTTAAGCAACAGTTATAAACTCATTGTTATCACCAAATATTAAATATAGAAGATTTTGATTTTCCAGTTTGCACAGTGATGAGCCTACTTTATGTAAAAATAAATTTTAAAAAAATTTGTAAGATGAAGTCATGCCTCTCCAGAAATAGTTGTGAAATGTTTGCGTGAATGAAAAGTGTTAATTGCTCAGTCATGTCCAATTGTTTGCCACCCCATGGACTATAGCCTGCCATCCTCCTCAGTCCCTGGAATTCTTCAGGCAAGAATACTAGAGTGGGTCTCTATTCCCTTATCCAGCGGATCTTCCTGAACCAGAGATTGAACCCAGGTCTCTTGCATTGCAGGTGGATTCTTTACAGTGTGAGCCACCAGGGAAGTTCTGATGGTTTGTGTGAATAACCATCATTAAAGGAGTCTGTGTAATATGCATATTCTAAGACCCCATTCTGAAAAATATCTCAGATAGGGTCCATAAGTCTGCATTTTAGTGAGTACCTCAGGTAATTTTGATGTCAAATACTACATATCATGATGGCTCATAATCATAGAGCTACAATGATTAAAAAAAAAAAAAAAAACTTATCCTGAAGCAGATTTATGCTAGCAATTAAAAGGTTTAGCAATTCATAGAATTACTATACACTGACATGGAATACTGACAATATTAGCTCTCATGGTTCATTCTCATTTTCCAAACAAAAATCTGATATGGAATTTTAATGTTCATCACTTTACTGACTTGATAAGTCAGTCACTGTCACTCTACAAATATTCATGTGGTGACTTGTGTACTGAGAAAGGAGATTCAGAAAAGAAACTTCATCTTGAGCTTTGTGGTTTCTGTTCAGTTAAGTCACTCAGTCGTGCCTGACTCTTTGGAAACTTGTGGACTGCAGCAGGCCAGGCTTCCCTGTCCATCACCAACTCCCGGAGCTTGCTCAAACTCATGTCCATCAAGTCAGTGATGCCATGCAACCATCTCGTTCTCTGTCATCCCCTTCTCCTCCCCGCTCCAATCTTTCCCCGCATTAGGGTCTTTTGCAATGAGTCAGTTCTTCACATCAGGTGGCCGAGATATTGGAGCTTCAGCATCAGACCTTCCAACGAATGTTCAGGACTGATTTCCTTTATGATGGGCTGGTTGGATCTCCTTGCAGTCCAAGGGACTCTCAAGAGTCTTCTCCAACACTATAGTTCAAAAGCATCAGTTCTTCATTACTCAGCTTTCTTGATAGTCCAACCCTCACATCCATACATGACTACTGGAAAAACCACAGCTTTGACTAGACAGACCTTTGTTGGCAAAGTAATGTCTCTCTTTTTTTTTTAACATGCTGTCTACATTTTTCATAGCTTTGCTTCCAAGAAGCAAGCATCTTTTAATTTCATGGCTGCAATCACCATCAGCAATGATGTTGAAGCCAAAAATAAATAAATAAATAAATAAAGCCTACCACTGCACCCATGTTTTCACATCTGTTTATCGTGAAGTCATGGAGCCATGAGAGACTTTCAGAGGGCTCAAACAAAATCTTGTGTGTACCAAGACACATAGACCCAAAAGAGACTGAGCCAGACCTGTGTTTGAGTATCTCCTGTGGAGGTACAGGTCAGCAGTGGCCTGCCACAGGAGCAGGGGTTCTGGGTGCAGTGAACCTGAGTCATACAGCCTATGACATAAGTCCTTTTGGAAGAGGTTACCATTAACCCCACCACAGAGCTACCAAGCACACAACCCATTAACTGCAGAACAATTATACCAAAGAAATTCTCACAATGTTGAGAAAGTTCTAGGACCCACTACAGATTTCCCAACCTGGGGATCTGGCAAAGGGACTGAGGACCCCTAGGGAATTTGACTTTGGAAGCCAGTGGGATTTGATTACAGAACTTCTACAGAACTGAGAAACAGACACTTGGAGGACACTAACAAAACCTTGTGTGCACCAGGATCCAGGAGAAAGAAGCAGTGACCCCACAAGAGATAGACCCAGACTTTCCTGTCAGTGTCCATAAGTCTCTGGTGGAAGCATGGTTTGGCAGTAGCCTGCTGCAGGGTTGTGGCACTGAGCATGGCAGTGCCTGCACAGGACATTTTGAAAGAGATAGCCATTATCTTCACTGCCTCCACCATAGTGTGGGCTCAGATCAAACAGCAGAGTGGGAACATAGCCCTGACCATCAACAGAAAATTCGATTAAAAATTCCTGAATAAGCCTCTTATCCTTATCCATCAGAGGGCAGACAGAATGAAAACCACAATCACAGGAAACTAATCAAACTGATAGCATGGATCATAGCCTTGTCTAACTCAGTGAAACTATGAGCCATGCTGTGTAGGGCCATCCAAGATGGATGGGTCATGGTGGAGAGTTCTGACAAAACGTGGTCCACCAGAGAAGGGAATGGCAAACCACTTCAGTATTCTTGCCTTGAGAACACCATGACACTATGAAAATTCAAAAAGATATGACACGAAACTCCCCAGGTCAGAAGGTGCCCAAAATGTTACTGGAGATGAGTGGAGAAATAACTCCAGAAAGAATGAAGAGATGGAGACAAAGCAAAAACAACACCCAGATGTGGATGTAACTGGTGATGGAAGTAAAGTCTGATAGTAAAAAGCAAAGAACAATATTACATAAGAAGCAGGATTGTTAGGTCCGTGAATCAAGGTAAATTAAATGTGGTACAACAGGAGATGGCAAGAGTGAATATTGGCATTTCAGGAATCACTGAACTAAAATGGTCTGGAATGAGCAGAATTAATTCAGATGGCCATTATATCTACTACTGTGGACAAGAATCCTTTAGAAGAAATGAAGTAGCCTTCATAGTCAACAAAAGAGTCCAAAATGCAGTTCTTCAATGCAATCTCAAAAATGACAGAATGATCTTTGTTTGTTTCCAAGGCAACCCATTCAATATCACAGTAATCCAAGCTTCTCCAACATAATGCTGAAGAAGCTGAAGTTGAATGGTTCTGTGAAGACCTACAAGCCCTGTAGGATGTTGAGATACCTAGAGTAATAGGCAAGATTGCCCTTTGAGTACAAAATGAAGCAGGGCAAAGGCTAACAGAGTTTTGTCAAGAGAATGTACTTGTCATAGCAAACACCCTCTTCTAACAACACAAGAGAAAACTCTACACATGGACATCACCAGATGGTCAATACCAAAATCAGATTGATTATATTCTTTGCATCCAAAGATGGAGAAGCTCTATACAGTCAGCAAAAGCAAGACTGGGAGCTGACTGTGGCTCTGATCATGAATTCCTTATTGCCAAATTCAGAGTTAAATTGAAGAAACTAGGGAAAACCACTAGAGCATTCAAATGTGACCTAAATCAAATCCCTTATGATTATACAGTGGAAGTGACAATTAGATTCAAGGGATTCAATCTAATCGACAGAGTGCCTGAAGAACTATGGATGAAGGATTGTGATAATCCAAAAGAGGTAGATATCAAGACCAGACCTAAGGACAAGAAATGCAGAAAGACAAAATGGTTGTCTGAGGAGGCCTTACAAATAGCTGAGAAAGAAAAAAAAAATGAAAGGGAAAGGAGAAAAGGAAAGATATACCCATTTGAGTGCAGAGTTCCAAAGAATAGCAAGGAAAGATAAGAAATCCTTCCTCACTGATCAATGCAAACAAACAAAACAAACAAACAAAAAAAAAAAAAAACAAGAAGAAGAAGAAAAAAATAGAATGGGAAAGACAAGAGATCTCTTCAAGAAAATTAGAGATACCAAGGGAGCATTTCATGCAAAGATAGGCACAATAAAGGACAGAAATGGTATGGAATAATAGCAATAGAAGATATTAAGAAGAGGTAATAAGAATACACAGAACAATTAAACAAAAAAGATCTTAATGACCCAGATAACCACGATGGTGTGATTATTCGCCTAGAGCCAGACATCCTGGAATGTGAAGTCTGGAATGTAGGCCTTAGGAATCATCACTATGAACAAAGCTAGTGGAGGTGATGGAATTCCAGTTGAGCTGTTTCAAATCCTAAAAGATGATGCTGTGAAAGTGCTGCACTCAATGTCCAAGAAAATTTGGAAAACTCAGCAGCAGCTACAGGACTGGAAAAGGTCAGTTTTCATTCCAATCCCAAAGAAAGGCAATGCCAAAGAATGCTCAAACTGCCACACAACTGCACTCATTTCCCACACTGGCAAAGTAATGTTCAAAATTCTCCAAGCCAGGCTTCAGCAGTATGTGAAATGTGAACTTCCAGACGTTCAAGCCGGTTTTAGAAAAGGAAGAGGAACCAGAGGTTAAATTGCCAACATCCACTGAATCACTGGAAAAGCAAGAGAAAACCAGGAAAACATCTACTTCTGTTTTATTGATTACACCAAAACCTTTGACTCTGGAGATTAAACAAACTGTGAAAAATTCTTAAAGAGGTGGAGATACCAGATCATCTTACCTGCCTTCCGAGAAATCTGTATGCAGGTCAAGAAACAACAGTTAGAACTGATCATGGAACAACAGACTGGTTCAAATTGGGAAAGGACTACATCAAGGCTGTATATTGTCACTCAGCTTCTTTAACTTCTATGCAGATTATATCATGTGAAATGCCAGGCTAGATGAAGCACAAGCTGGAATCCATATTGACAGGAGAAATATCAATAACCTCAGATATGCAAATAACACCACACTTATAGGAGAAAACAAAGAAGAACTAAAGATCCTCTTGATGAAAGTGAAAGAAGAGAGTGAAAGAAACTTGCTTAAAACTCAACGTTCAAAAATCTAAGATCATGGCATTTGGTCCCATCACTTCATGGCAAATAGATGAGGAAATAATGGAAACAATGACAAAGATTATTTTCTTGGCCTCCAAAATAACTGCTGATGGTGACTGCATCCATGAAATTAAAAGATGGTTGCTCCTTGGAAGAAAAGTAATCGATGACCTAGACTGCATATTAAAAAGCAGAGATATTAGTTTGCCAACAAAAGTCTGTCTAGTGAAAGATATGGTATTTCCAGGTAAAATGAATGTAAGAGTAGGACTATAAAGAAAGCTGAGCACAGAAGAATTGATGCTTTTGAACTGTGCTGTTGGAGAAGAATCTTGAGTGCAAGATCAAAGTAGTCAATTGCAGAGGAAATCAGTCTTGAATAGTCATTGAAAGGACTGATGCTGAAGCTGAAACTCCAATACTTTGGCCACCTGATGCAAAGAAGTGACTCCTTGGAAAAGACCCTGAAACTGGGAAAGGTTGAAGGCAGGAGGAGATGGGGATGACAGAGGATAAGATAGTTGGATGGCATCACTGACTTGATGGATATGAGTTTGAGCAAGCTCCAGGAGTTGGTGATGGACTGGGAATCCTGGCATGCTGCAGTACATGGGGTCTCAAAGAGTTGGACATGACTGAGTGACTGAACTAAACTGATGAGACCATATGCCATGATCTTAGTTTATTGAATATTGAGTTTTAAGCCAGCTTTTTCACTCTCCTCTTTCACTTTCATCAAGAGGCTCTTTAGTTTCTCTTTGCTTTCTGTCATATGCGTGGTGTCATTTGCATATCTGACGTTATTGGTATTTCTCCTAGCAATCTTGATT